>VDFB02061940.1:0-60721 GCA_007258455.2 Sequoia sempervirens | reverse complement strand
AAATTACCATATAACCTTCTTCTTGGTAGACTGTGGATTCATGCTATGGGTGTAGTCCTGTCTACCTTGCATAAATCTATTAAGTTTATTTGCAATAATAAAGTAGTCACAGTCAAGGCTGACCCTAATACTATGCACTTATGTGAGATGGCAGTTGTCGGTCAGGCTTCGGTTGTTCCTACTCTTATTCCTTCAGTATCTTCTAGTGTGTCGATTACTCCAGTAGTACCTACTACAAAGGATACTCTTGAGATAGATGTCCCTAAAGAAGATCCTTCTGAAGCAAGAAGTATTAAGTCTACTCCTCAAGAAAATGCATGTCTTGGTGATGATTGGGGTTCCTTAGACTTTACTGATTCCTTTAGTGGGGAACATAAAGTCGACCCGATCCACTCAGACCTTCCAATAACATCATTCAAACCCACTATGAAAGATGGTCATCCTTCTATATCGCGAGATAAGGTGAATGTAAATTGTAATATTCTTAGTGTTGATCCTCCTTCTAAGGAATATGATCGCACTTCTACTAAGGAGGTTAATGTTGGTAGTCTTATCAAGAAGGTTGATGGTGATCCCGTAGAAGAGTATGGTCCCCCTAGCCAGAATAATACTCTCCATGAGGATCTTTGTATCTTCTTCTTGTGAGTAGTCAAACTTTTCTCCACAAGAGAAAGGGTTGCTTCTTGCTCCTCATCCTTTATTTGATCAACAACATATTTTGTTGTGGCTTCTAAAATCCCACTTGATCACTCTTCCTTCTCCTACACGTAAGAAATTTCATAAACATGATAAATCAAAACATTCTTTTTGTGCATTCCATTAAGTGCCTAGCCATTCCACTAGTGAATGTAAGGCCTTGAAGGATAAAATACAACAACTTCATGATTCAGGTGCTATCACTCATTTATTTGTTGATACACCTGCCTCTTCTTCAAATGAAAAGTGATATCGAGATTTACCTCTATCCTATATGATCTAAGTATCTTGCATGGTTCTCCTCCCCTGTATGTTGGGGGCAATGATAACTCATTCTAGAGATGTGTGTCCTTCTTAAGGACCCCTCTCTTTGCTATGTATTTCAAATGAAGTGTCCCTCGAGTGGACCCCTTTTTCTCTTGAAGGGTTCCCGAGGGACCCCCTTTGAAAGATTCTATCTCGAATAAATTCATTGACGTCTAGCTTGGGGGTAGCCTGACTAGACCTCACTTTTCAATAGTGTGTCCCTTGAGTGGACCCCTTTTCTTTTGAAGGGTTCCTGAGGGACCCCTTTGAAAGCCTTCCAACTTTTCAATGGTCTGCGTGACTATCTACTTGCCTACATGGCCGCTTTTGCTTTGCAGGTGCGCCTATGAAGCCACTTTCCAACTCTATGGAGTCCCCTTCGTTGGGTTTCCTCCATGTGAGAGATCTTGGGGGATACTTCCTTGCAGGTCCACAGGTTTGTAGGGTGCTTCTTCTGAGCTTCCTCCATGTGAGAGATCTTGGAGGTTGCTCCCCTACAGGTCTGCGGGTCTGTAGGTCACTTTCTTTGGGTTTCCTTCATGTGAGAGATCTTGGAGGGCACCTTCCCTACAGGTTTGTGGGTCTGTAGGGCACTTTTCCAGGTGTCCTTCATGTGAGAGATCTTGGAGGACACCTTCCTTGCAGGTCTTCGGGTCTGTAAGGCACTTTTCTCGATTTCCTTCATGTGAGAGATCTTAGAGGACACCTTCCTTGCAGGTCTATGGGCCTATGAGGTGCTTACATTCTTAAATTATCTTTTATTCTCTTCTCTCTTGTGTATCTTGGATCGAAGATCTACATCTTCTTCATCTTAACTATATGCTCTTCCTCTCTTCATTTTAGAGTTCTTCTATTGGCATTATTTTTTAATTTGGGGATGACAAATGGTACTGAGACAACCTTTCACATCAAGGTCTCTTTACTTTGCTGACTTGAATCCCTTAGCTTTTTTCTAACATTGTTGTCTAGTGTAGTTTTTTCTTGTCTAATGCATTTCTCTTGTAGGTCTTTAGCCTGGGGGCATGCTTTCATGGTTCAAAGAGTTGTCTACTTCCTCTATAGTATCCTTTTGGCATATGATGTTATTTATATTTTGTAGATTTCCTTTAGCGTGCATATTAATGTAGATTCATATGCCGCTAAAGTGGGGGAAAAATGTATAGTCGTAAAATTTCACCCCTTGCAATTTTGCATACATTCTTGCATCCTCTTTAGTGTCCACTCCCTTAGCATCTATGAAGGATCATTTTAGCCCCTGCATCATCCTTTTTTCATTCTCAAGATGCTCCAACACCCCTTTTCAATAGCTACCCTTGCGCGTCAGCTTTGCTTCAAACCATGGGCTTTTCC
Source organism: Sequoia sempervirens (assembly GCA_007258455.2). Taxonomy (NCBI): domain Eukaryota; kingdom Viridiplantae; phylum Streptophyta; class Pinopsida; order Cupressales; family Cupressaceae; genus Sequoia; species Sequoia sempervirens. The sequence continues at coordinate 58,369 of VDFB02061940.1, read as the reverse complement.
CATTCTTGTTGTTTTGTAGCATGATGTGTCTGGACACTAGTGCATTGTGTGGGTGTCTGTGCGCCACGCTAATGTCCTGTGACATTTCAACACTCAAAACATTGTCTCTAAACATGCTTGCCACTTGTCCTCACCTTTTTTTGGTGGTAACGGCCCGGGATGCCTTGTAATGGCTGAAGAAGCTTCTTTTCCCTCCTTAAAAGCATTCTTTTCAATCCATTTGCTCTTCTAAGTTCTTCTTGCTTCTTCTCTTCTAGCTTCTTCTCCTCCTTAGCTTCTTTCTCAAGCATTCTACCATCTTGCTTGCTTGTACAACTCCCTTATTTTTCACAGCAGCTTCAAGCCCTCTTGGCTTCTCTCTTTGCAAGACTCTCAAGCTCTCATAGTACCCTTTACAGCACTCTTGGCTCTTGCAACTCTCTTTATTTTCTTCCTTGGCTTCCTAATCCTTGCTTGCACCTTTGAGCATCTTGGGATTTGTCACATCCCCTATCATTTGCATTCTTACTTTGTGATACGGGTTCTCCTCCTCGAGTAGGGATTGCTTTTATCACTCATACTTGGTGGTGCGGGTTCTACTCCTGAGCGGGTTTTGCTTCACCACGTGCTCTTTCCATTTCGTTTACACTCTCTCTCTTTCTATCTGGTTGTTCGTGGAGGTGGGAACACCAAAATGGGGGTTTGACTGAGGCAAACCCCTATACAACCCCAAAAATTTCTCTAGATATCACACATGCAGGTTTTGAAGATATCTACCAGCTGGAGGATTCATTACTTGGATTGTTGTGAGCATCTTCTTTCCAATCTTCTCTTTATCTTTACTTTTCTACTTCACTTTATTTCAATTCAGTTATACTCTATTGCTTTCTCATGTTCCAAGGTTTGTATTAATTAGAGTAGAAGTAGCCACTTTGCCATTTTCTATGATATTCTCGCTTTCTAGTCCGTACGAGACACCAGCGTGTCGCGCTATTGTCGGTATTCTGTGCTGACGTCCTTTGGCCGAGAGCTTGTTAGTTTGTCCAGAAAATCTTTGTGATCTTCTCTTTCTGATTCTAAAAATTTCATGTTGTTCCTTGAGGTAGTTTAGGGCAATTCCCCCCGTGAGGCTTTCTGAATGAAGAGAACTCATGAGTAGCGAATCCCCCTTCTCTACAGTAAGAAAAAAAAAATTCTTCCTTCGAAGATTACATTTTATCACTCCATCCACTTTCTTACCAGTTTTTTTTGGCACATTCTTGGGTGGAGGAGTTGGAGAAGCCTTTTTTTGAAAATTCCCTTTATTTTTACATGGATTTGGTGGCTTGGACTAATGAAAAATGGTTTCTTGGGCATAGAAAATTCAAGTTGTAGGCTCCTTTTTATTGCTTCCTACAAGGTGGTAGGTGGGAATACCTTAACTAGACCCTTAACAGGTTCTTCAAGACCCTCAAGGAAGAGGTATATGGTCCTCTTTTCATACATGTCTGTCACCATAACAACAACCTTTTGAAATTTCTTAACATACTCATTAATAGAATGTGTTTGTCTTAAGCTAGCCAACTCTTTAAAATACTCCTCTTCATCCTTATGATATCAAAATGAGGTATAAACTAGTATAGATTAGAGTGTTAGTCCTAAATAATATATGAAACAAAAATATTTAACCCTAAATCAAATGCAAGGAGGTTAGGTGAAATTTAGTATGTGTAAACGAACACACCAAACACTACAAGAAAGATAAATCAATGAAATACTATATGGAAAAGGGACATCATATATAACATAAGATGTGAAATTAAAAATTAAAAATATAAGATCCCTAATGGTAATAAGGAACCCTAGAATGAAGACTAGATCTACTAAGATCATATGGGTTCATCAAAATATAAATATAAATAAGCTTTCCTTAATCTCGGTCTAGGATAATCCAATAAAATGTATACAATTATGTATAATTAACCTTGATTAATTAATTATTAAGCTAAGACAAGATACTTGGAATAATTTAAATGCTAAGATAGGAGATTAAATATAGAGGAGGGTGATACTTTTCTCTATTCTAGAAGATTATGCACACCTTTATTGAAGATTAAAAAACTTATTAATAAATTTCCATGAGAAATGCACCTCTTAGTCAATAAAGTATCTTATAATCTATGTTATGTTAGATGACATAGCCATAGATCTAGGACAATTCAATGGTTGTGGACTAGTCCTCCAAGTCTACATCTATTTGTATGCACTATGGAATCCATTTGTTTTACTCACCTTGTTTTCTACCTTCTTCGCTAATTGTGGAATATTGGTGTTTATAATACCTTGATAGGGTTGCATTGTATTGCTAGAGGATATATTCTCATGGGTCCCATAAAAATATGTACAAATGACTAAAAATAACACTCTTATGTCATTCGTATTCTCATAGAATGATTGTGTAGACTAGATTCCTTATAGTGCACCAAATCTAAAAGTTTATGATCCTTACAAAGAGAGAGGACTTGTTAATTTTGAGTTAATAGAATATAAATTTATTGAATACCTTTAAGAATGAGGAAACAACACATCATATAAAGCTTGTGTTTAATTGGCCCTAAGTGGGAGGGCTATAAATGAGAAGTAAATTTTATTTTAAAATTTAAATATGGGAAGGATGAGTTTGTGATCACAACAATGTCCTAATGACAGTAAACTTGTCTGGGGTCATGAAAGGGATAAATCACACTAGGTAACATATGTATGCAAAAGATATAATACATAAGTAGATATGGAAAATATATTGGGATGTGTAAACATATGGATGGAATAAGGGATAAATGTGTAACAATAATCAACTTTCTACACAGTAAATACTTTAGAAATTACCATAGAATTAAATAGTCACATGCTAAAAATGGACAATAAATTTCTTTTCACTTGCATTTAACCTTTGTTGAAAATGACCAATAAATAAATGAATACTATAACTTTTGAATTTGAAATATAATAATAACAATTTGAAAAATAAGATAATATTTTCATTTACAATACATGGAGAAATTGAATTTTAAGCAAATATTATTACAATACACAGTATGTGTTAAAAGGTCAAGTCTTCCATATCTGAAAATCTTCATTTGTCTCACAAGTCTCGATGTAGTCGTTTGTAAGAAGGATAACATCACCCAAGTGCTTTAGCTCCAACCACAGACCGACAATCCCACACACACCTTCCAATGGAAAGTGGTCCTACCCTTCATGAAGAGTATAGACAAAGGAACCAATAAATAAATGTCATCTAAGTCATAGTGTTGTGTCCTACATAACCAATCGACCATAAAAATTTAGACTTCTAACTAAGTATGACCAATCTGATTGGATTATGCAAATCTAGAACACTGTAAACTAACTAATGTAAGTAGAGACTTTTACATTAATTTGCCAAAAGTTTTTAAATAAACAAACACTTCCATAGGAGATTTAGTCGTGAGTTCACACACCTCTAACTCGACTTGGAAACAACTTTTCGTCGAAGGTTTAAAACATGGTTGACTAGTTTAACTATTTGTCTAACTTATCGTAAGTGTTTAAAATCAATAATGTATAACTCTCTATGGTCAATAAATGACTAAAGTCACAAAAACATTTTTCTGACAATGAACACGTTTGTGTTGCGTACTCACAACATCTAGGAACTTGGATACTGCCACTTGTTCATAACTTTTTGCATTCATTTCTAAGAATGAAATACTTTCATATTTTCATGCATTATACTTTTTAGAATTTGTTTATAGGTTATAGCATTTTCAAACAATGACATTGACTTGAGACACCTTACCTTCCTCAAGTTCTTGTCAACTCAAAACTAAGTAAAATAAAAGTATTATACACCAATAAGAAAATAACTTCTTCTTCAAATAATTATGATTTTCCTATGATTTCCCTTCTAATCTGCATTCAAGAATTCATTTTACAAGGCTAATAAATGTACAATCTATTATCTATTTATTGTTGTAAGCACAAATAAATATTTTCAAAATTATATGAAAAATGGAAACTCTAAGTGAAAAGAATTACTTACTACCCATTATAACCAGTTGAAATATTTTCCAATTATATTTATAAATATATCCCAAGATAGTAAGTATATATATATATATATATATATATATATATATATATGAATATTCATGCACCAACCTAATATTTATATTACAAATATAAAAGAGTACTTCTTTCTAGTTCATATTGACAAATAAAAATACTCTAACAGTATTTTCTCTCATATGCATAGATATATATCCTAAGTATAACCATTTCATTTACCAATTAAAATTAAATTTCATTTATCAAAATGACTAGAGAAAGAATGAAACTAATAATAGAAAAAACATGCTTGTAAAAGTGTTTATTTCTTTGGACTTCCTATTTTCCTCGGTACTGCTGAGCTTCCTTAATATCTATGGCCTCAAACTCTAGTTGACTCCTTACAAATGTGCACAATAGAATTAGCAAAGAGAATAATGCTTCTTATCATTCATGTATTCTCCTCAAGCAAAACTCTGCTACAAAATTCCTCAGTAATAGAATCTAATCAACTTTTATAGAATAGGTAAATCATAAAGTCGGTAAGACATAATACTATCTTCCTTGGACTATTGCACAAGACAAAAACGAAAATTGAAAATGATTAATTATTATCTATGACTAAATCTCACAAATATTGACTTACTCACAACATAGATTAGAATTAGACAACTTACTCGGACTTTGACACAAATCTTATGTGAGTGTGAGTGTGTGTGTATGTGTGACTCATTTGGCATTAACCTGTTTGTTTACCCATGTCTATATTCTTCTCTTTGGTGATACTCTCCCTCTCCCTCTAGGAGGGTAATAATTTGGTCCTGCATTTGACTTAGAATGCCAATAACATAGTTAGTCCGTTATTAGTCATGACATCATAATCTTGATTAAAAATAAGAATCGTTAAAATCAAAACACATTGCATTGCATTATAATTTCATCAAAATTTAATAATTGACATATAACCATGCACTAATGTCAAAAGCATGTTTTTAACGTGAAAGTTAAAAGTAATTTGCAAATCAGAATTCAGGGTGTAACAAAATGTATATGAATATGTGTAATATGTAGATGGATAACATAAGGAAAGGGACCAAACCTTACACAAAATTATACCCTTTGTCAATATGTCTATATTAAAGTGTTCAAATGACATGGGTATACAATTTCTTTTTTAAATTTACCAAGGGGAATTGGTAAGTTAGCCTAGCAATTTGAAACTTAGCTCTTTGATGAGATGAGCCATCTATAACCCCTTGGGGCTGCAAATTGGGCCCAAACAAGCCTACAACCAAATATATTTAGGATGAGAGAATCAATATCAAGACCTACATGGGACGAACCCAAATCCATTAACCAACTATGCCACCCATTTGGGCTAACATGGGTATACAAATTTCACCTAATGGGTATACAAATTTCACCTATACAATTATATTGAAAACACAAAAATATACTCATAAAATAAAAAACAATTCTTAACACATTCAAGAAAATGGTCAAAGAGATACATAATCTTTGGAAAGTATACTCTAATAAAGGGTAGGTACATATTGATAATTCATTATATTTATATTTTATTAAGAAAATAAAAAAATTGTACCATATATTGATCACTTGATTTTTTTTATATAATTTATTTTTTCAAGACATCCACTTGGTTATTTTTTAATATAATTATGCTAGTAAGCATTCCCTTAGTAATAAGCACTAGATAAATACATATATTGATGGTAAAGATTGAAAATAATACCATCAAACAAATCTTGACCATGAATTTACAATAAATACATGACTATGACATGAAACCTTATCATGTTGCAAGAAATCTATTATTTGTTATATATGAAAAAGATCTTGACCTTATATTTAATGCATTTAAAGAAAAATATATTCTTAAATATTCATAAATGATGGGGAGCCACTAAGATCTTGAGTTTATATTTATTTCTCTTCAAAATGGATTTCTTTATATGGAGATACAAACTCTATTTAGTTTTTACGTAAAATAAACACTTTTCATTCGACTAAATTGTTGTATTTGTCACTATTAAGCAATTATCATAATTAAGTGTAATTATTACTTTTGAGCTTGTAAATGGTGTTAAAACATAATAGTGTACTCAATAGAATGTTATAATAATTTCTAAACTTATTCATGATTACCGTATTTAGAAGAAATGCATAATAAATGAGATAAAAACCATTTAAATGAAGATGTTTTTTTATGTATCTTTTATAGTTCTTGCATTTAAAAGTTTATTTTATAAACATGTTGTTAGGTGCATTCATGATTGTTTGATCCTACATGTATATCTTAAATGTGTTTGGATCAAAAAATATTAAATAAGCAATGTTCTCAACCTATGTTGCTTCAAAAAATTTGTTATAGTTATAAACATGATGTTGGTGTAAATAGGTAATTTTCCTAACTAGTTATTAGTGGGATCCTATTTACATGTTAAGTTCACTTAGGTCCTAGGCATATTTAAGTTGTTTAGATACAATTTTATCTTTTTAGATTTTATTAAATACTAGTTCTAGGTCATGTAATGATGGCTCATTTCATTTAATAATGACACTAATCATTTAATGTTTTGTCATTTGGTACTTCATCACACCTTGTTTATATAAGCAAGGTCATTGTACACTTTTGTAACACACCTCATCATATTCAAGAGATCTTAATATCAAGAAAGCTTATTTCTTGTGTACTCTCTTGTAGAAGGTTTTAATTGTTTGTGCAAGTGGTCTTGGAATAGAGCTAATTTTCAGCTCTTACATGGTATTAGAGCATGACCTTGCAAATTCCTTCTCATATTTGAGGGTAAATCTATTGCTAGTGAGAAATCTTAGTGAATTTTAGTAAGGCTGAGTATACTCTTCCCTTGCACCATATGGTAATTTCAGGAATTAGAATTTTTTTTTAAAATACCAGTTTTGGAGGGTTCCTCTTTGTTGATTTTTATTGCGGGTTAATTTTGGCATGTATTAGAGGTAATCTAAGCTCATGATTGAGTCCAGGGAATCTAAGAAAGTCAATATTGGCTTTCCTTTTGATAAAATTTGACATATTTTGTCAAATCTACAAGGGTTTCAATTTGGGAGGTGGTTACTAGATCTGAGATGTAGCTGATTTTTCAGAGAACGTTGGGCCAAAATCAACCATGCCATTACGTTTAGAAGGCCAAAAACTCCAAGATCGCCTATCAAATCACCAAAATCAAAGATTTATCCAAAACCCTTAGAGATTTTTTCAATCAATCATCATTTGTTTGTATGTTAGGGATCTGTACAGTCTGTATCACCATTGATGTCGTTTGTATACTCACTGAAAAATGACATATACGTGGAATATTCTACATTTGCAAGCATTGGTATCATCCGGTATGACTTTCTACATAATTTGCATACAACTTCTGATGTCAAAATTCGAATCTATAAGTTTGGTTGGTAGTTTTTTTTTTTTTAAATATATTTAAACCCTCAATTATAATTTTTTGTAGGTGGTCAAAGGTTTTAGCTAGTGGTTTTTGTCTCAGTGGCACCCACGATAGGTTTAGCACCTAAGGGCTTACCCCAGTGGCATGCAAAGCTATCACCATCCATCACCCATGAGCAACACTTATTTTGTTGCACTGAAAAATCTAACAGTCATGTGGAGTGACTAGGAGATAGCCTTCCAGAGGCTAAATTTGGCCCCCAGGTGTCCAAATTGGGATTTTTTTCCTTGGAGCATAATTTTTGTGAAGATATCAAAATTTTGCAAACAAGATATTGACATAAAGCTAGTTCCATTTACTTTGTAGTGGTGTAGGTCATTTTTCTAGATATTTTTGTAGGTACATTTTATTGCCAACTAATGTGCTTTTTCCATTTTGGACCTCCAAGCTCATAACTTTTCACTAGTTTATTCAATTTTCATGATTCTAGCAACAATTGAAAGGTATTTAGGAGCTCTATCATTCAATTCATGCAATTTTTCCATATTCAACCCCATGTATTATTTATTTAGAATTTGGCATATTTGCTTTCTAGTTGATTACTTGGATATATTGTCTCTTAGAGAAGTTTTGTTTGTGGGGGTGCTTTATTTTTCAATTGTGCTTCAGATTTGGAAGGTATCACATCAATTTATTTTAGATATTTTTCTATTTTCTCTCTTGGTACTTGTTGTCCTAATGGTTGAATCAAGGTTTTGGGTCCTAAATCCTCATAATTATCATACATGGAAGGTGGAAATGCAAAGGTTTCTTTGATCTAAGGGTTTGTGGTCTACCTTGGGTGACCATCAATTTGATTTTACCAGGGAATATGAAATATTTTCTCATAGGAACAAATGTGATGCGGCTATGGTCTCGATTTCTATGCATTTTTATGACAATTTTTTCTTCCATATTGAGGAATGTACTACTCCTAGGCAAGTATGGGATAAGTACAAAGACTTGTTTCGTTTAGTTAGTGAGGTTTGAGATATGCAATTGGAGGTAGAATTGGCATCACTTTCCATACATTTGTTTCCTACCATTGAAGACTATTTGGTAAAATTTAAATCATTAGGATCTTAATTGGTTGGTTGTGGTAAGGATAAAACTGATAATGAATGCATATTCTTGATTTTGTCTAAGTTGAAAGGTTCATTTGCATACTTCTCTACTTCCTTTTATTCTATAATGGATGGATTAGGTGATCCATTTATCATGCCTTCTTTTGAGACATTTTGTGATAGGCTGATAGGGAACAAGAAAAACTTAGTCAACATGAAACACACTCTAAGAATCATGTTTTGATTGCATCATCACCTAAAGGGAAAGGAAAGAAGTCAAAACCTAAGACAAAATCTTGTGATACACCCACCTCTCCTAAAGAGGATAAAACTAAGAATGAGAAACCCAAGTGTGGTTATTGTAACAAAATTGGACATGGTGAACATAGTTGATATAATAAATAGTTAGATGAAGTGAGGCTACTTATAAAATAATGTATAACATTTATTTTCCTTCTAAATCTACAAGTTCGCCCTCTTCTTCTTCACAACCCTCTTCATCCACACATTCAAGATAATCAAGGAATGATAATGGAAATGATAAGGTAAAATATCATAAGATGAAAGGAAAGGCTCTTGTTTTAATTAAAGTTGATGAGTGTTTTGAATGGATTCTTGATTTTAGAGCTTCCAATCACATGGCATGTTCACTAGATCAATTTTTGACATTTGAGTGTTCCCTTACATCTAAGATATTGATGGCTAATGGGGACCTTTAGAAATTTCTTATATATTCTTGAGATTTCCAATAATCTTCCTTTTGTATATCAAATTACATGTAGTGATACATGGAAGTATATTGATTTCACTCCAGATTCAGTATTCATTCAAGATTTGTATACTAGGTAGCTTATTGCAGTGGGAAAGGCCAATCATATTGCCAATATGTATGTCTTTCACATTTTGCTTCTACTCTTGATGAGGATTCTTTTGCTCTTTCTCCTACCTCAAGTGTGGGTAGTTGTTCTAAGGGTCATATTGGTCACTAAAACCTTTGTGTTAAGTTTCCTCTTGCTTCTTCATATTTGAGTGTTGACTTGGTTTCCAGGACTTTAGATGAGCATAATAATTTTTTTTCCAAATTTGTCTTTGTAGGATGGTTTCATGATAGGTATATCAAATTTGGTTTGTCATTCCTCTTCTGTAGATTTGAAAGACATGTTTGAGGGGGGCTCTCTCCTATTTTATCACACATCTTCTTTGGAGGATACTCTTGAGTTTTCCCATACTTTGTCTTCCTCTTTGATTGGGGTCACACCTAATTTTGTTGAGACATCTTCATAGACATTTGATGCATCTTCAAAGATATCATTCATGAGGATTATTCTCACTTTCTTTGTCATGGAGATAATCTTTCTTTAGCATTGACCATTGGATCTCTTTCTTCCCAAGAGGAGACATGTTTTTTGGCATTAGATACTCTTTTGTCTTCAGACATTCTTTAGTGGGTTTGGATCTACTTCAATATGGGGGCTATGTGGTCTCTTTCTTTCCCTTTTATGGGGGCATTTATAATGTATATATGTGATTGATGTAGTACTTGGGGGATATCGTGGAGTCCTCCATCTTTCATCACTTGATTGTATCTTTTTCTCTCTTTTGGAGAGGGGTTTTTTCTCATGTGGTTTTTCTCCTTTTCTCCATTTGTGAGAGATTGAATTTGAATTTGTACATGTGTACCTAAAATGGTCTCACAGTCGAGACCCATATTTGCATCATTTGCATAGTAATTTATTCTTCGTAAGTTGCACTTAAGGGGGGGAGTTGGTGTAAATGGGTAATTTTTCTAACTAGTTATTAGTGAGGTGATATTTACATGTTAAGTCCACTTAGGTCCTAGGCATATTTAAGTTTTTGATTAGCAGAAAAAACATATTTTAAAGGGACTCAAAATCCTTTACATCAAAACACTACAAAAATATAAAGACACAACCAACCAACAACCCAACAACAACCAACAAAAAGAAAAAAAACTAACAACAACAACATATTTTTTAGGGTATCAACTACCTCTAATTCTTGGTTATAAAAATTATTATACATATTGACCAAGTCCAGAAGCTCGCTCTTCTCTTCCTCAAAGGATTTATTTTTACTTCCATGTGTTCTAGAACTAGGCCCCTTCATATCATCCAAAACTTGTTTCTTCCCTTTTACTTCTTTTATCCTCAAGGGTTTCTCCAGTAATATGTTCCTCCCTTAGCTCCTTGAGTTTCTCCATGAGGATCCCCAATCCTTCAACATTATTCTTAATCGAATAGTGACTTATCTTAAGGATATTCTTAAGATTATAATTAATCTCCTGGATTTTCTTTTTCATATCAAGCATACGACTCTCATAATCCTTCTTTAAAACATTGAAAATTTCCTCAACATCATCCAACTTGTTTTGCAGCTCCTTGTTTAAAGTCCCAGATTAAACCTGCTCCTCATTAGAGATTTTTTCCTACAACCCTCAAACTTTGACATTGGTTTTATTAATCTCTAGAAAGAACCATTTGGCCAATTTGAATTGATTCACCACTCTCCCTAGCCAACCCTAGGACGTCATAGACTTCTTCCCTGTTAGCATGTAGGTGAGAAAAATCTTTAGACATAGGATTGGTGGCATCAATGTTCTCCTTGGTAGTGCCTTTCTTCAAGGTCTAGGTTGTTGCCATCCCATCTTCCACTTTCTCCTTGCCTTTTCCAACCACTTCCTCACAAGGCTTAAAGATTTATTTACACTTCCTTTGCACTTTGAATCCTTCCTCCTCCTCCCCTATCTGGGACCCCTCCAACCAAGAAATATAGACATATTTAAGTTGTTTAGATAAGATTTTATGTTTTATTAAATATTAGAGTCCTAGGTCATTTAATGATGGCTCATGTAATAATGAAATTAGTCATTTAATATTTTAGAATTTGGTACTTCATCCCACTTTGTCTATATAATCAAGGTCATTGTACACGATGTAACATATATCATCATCATATTTGATAGATCTTAATATCAAGCAAGCTCATTTCTTGCATACTCTCTTGTAGAAGGTTTTTATTATTTTTGCAAGTGGTCTTCAGATACAGCTAATTTTTAGCTCCTACACATGTAATACTATAATTCCTTCAATTTCATCATGTTAGGTGTGTGTAAGAGTATATAATACAAACATTCTACAACTATCATTTCTTCATAAATTTAAGAGAGTGAATCCATGTGTGTTAATTAATCTATTTTTAGTACTTGTCGTAGGCAATACTATTGCAATTATTTTTGTTAATTAGTTATTAATAAATTGTTTTTGAATCAAATAGAAATGGAATTTTTTTATCCTCTTGAAATAAAATTTAATCTTTCTAAAGTGAACATGTAAAATATTTAATTTTATCTTTTAAAAATTATCTCTTGTGAACATGATTAGCTAAAAAGTTTTGGGTGTTATGGAAGGATTTTTAGGAAGAATGAAGGTGAACTATTTTTTTCTATTTTTTTAGGAATGGTGTTATTAATTTAATTTAAACAAACTAAAGAGTTAGATTTTGAAAAGAACCAAATTTATATTCTTAATTAAAAATTAATATTTTGTATTTAAATAACATTAATGATAATTAATAAATTTATTTTAACAAATATTTTTTAAATGTCTAATAATATATTTATATACTACTATTTTTGAAATCTAAAATGTACAATTATAAAATCAATATGTTAACATTTACATAATTTTAATAATGATTATGCAAAAAATTTAACATGTTTAATTTGTATTTTGATTTTTTAATATTTTACTAATATTATTTTTTACTTTATAAAAATATATCTTTAAGAATTATTTATATATTTTTAATAATATTTAATTTATATTATAGTTTCACGAGGGGATCTAAAATTTAGATAACTAAAATTCCTTCGGTGGTAGTGAGGGTGACACGGGAGATTGAAGATGGCGTCGACGACTTGGTGTTGGGGTGGGTATGCCCATGGCCTGTAACTGGGTCGCGGCTACATTCTACTCCCTCTTCGTGCATGTGCTTTGGTTGGGGTGGATCGGACTTGTTTGATTGTTGTGGTGCTGGTGTGGGGTGTTTGGTGCATTTTTTTTGGGGGGGGAGGGGGATTTGCTTATGTCTGCTTCTTTCTTTTCAACGTTCTTTTTATTTGTATTCTTTCTATAGTTTCTCCATTGGTTGTTCGGGTGGGGATTTGGTGTCTGTGTGTTTGGGCGCCACTTTGCCTCCAATTTTTTGAGTTGTGTGCTTGGTGGGGGTGGGTTTTTTGCTCTCTTGGAAATGGATCCAGGAGTGGCTTTGGGTGCTAAAGCGTCTATGTATTTTTGGACAATTGTTAGAGCGAATTCTTCTTCTCAACGAGGGTTTTTCAGAATAGTTTGTTCTCGAATGATTTGGGGAGCAGTGGGTTTGCTCCGACGGGTGGACCTCGGATCCCAAAGATTAATGGATGCCTTGAATGAAGTAAAGATAGGTCGATGTTGGTGATTTAGACTGAATCAATTGCGGAGGACATAAAGTATTTTTTGAAACATACCTTGATCTGCAAATTTATGGGAATGCGGGTTTCACTCCAATATTTGGAGAAATGGGCTCATATGAATTGGTCTCCTGAGGGTGAAATGGAAATAATGTTGTTGGAAAATAGTTATTTCATGGTGGTTTTCAATTGTATGGTTGATCACAATAGAGTCTTTGAGGGTGGGACTTACCTCCATAATCAAGTCGGCTTATTTATTAAACCTTGGCATGTTGGTTTTAATCCTTCAGAGGAGCTTTTGAATTGTGTACCAGTTTGGGTGCGACTTCCTCGATTTCCAGTGGAGTATTGGCGTAATGACATTTTTCACATGGTCGCTTTGACCTTGGGGAAACCAATGGGCCCTTCTCAGCAAACATAGGATAGAAAGGTAATGAATTTTGCTCGAATCTGTGTTGAGATTGATTTGAGTCACCCTCTTCTGAATTCTCTTGAAATTTGTGTAGGTTTGTATTCTTGGGTGCAACAACTTGATTATGAGACTTTGCCTTTTCGATGTTGTCTTTGTCATGAATATGGACATCTACAGCATAGATTCCCTTGAGCCAAAGCCCCTGAACCTCAAGCTACTCAGCCTCCTAGCAACCCTCCCAAGGTTGATAAAGGCAAGGCTCCCATTCCAGGTGATGTGACAAGTGCTAAGGGGTTTATTCTTGTTAAGACTCGTAACAGAAATCATGGTCAGAAAAGGACTTTTAAGGATCGAATGGAGGGTGACACCTTTAATCGCTTTGAGGTTTTGGATGATCTCAGTCAGCAGGAGGTGAACCCGGGTTTGATGGCTTTGGATCAAGGTGCTCAGGAAATGGTTCAAGAGGGTTTTATTCCAGTTAACATTCAGAATTCTCAAGAGGTTGGTGCTTTGCAAATGGACACTAATCTTAGTATGGTGGCTTCAGGGAAGCTTGAGACCCTTGCAGAGGTGAAGATGGGTGAGGGGGATATTTCTCAGCCATTGGTGAAAGCAGGTTCTGATTCGGTAAAAGGTAATAAGACTTCTCCTTCACTGGGACTTCTTCAGAAAGATCAAAGAAAAGGGGTTGTGGAGAAGCTCTCCAAGGTGGGGAGAAAGGACTTAGAGAAAATCAAGATGATGGGGGAGACTTTGGTGGAGTCTGGATTTGTTAAGACTTTGGACTCTCATTTTTCTAACCCTTTGAAATGATCATCCTCTCATGGAATGTAAGGGGCTTGAACAGTGGCCCACGACAAAAGGTATTTCGTGATTTGGTGAGAATTCATTCTCTTGATTATCTTTTTATTTAGGAGACTAAGTTGTCTATTGAGAATATGGTTGGTTTGATGTCGAAGTTGTGGAGATGGGGTGAATGCCAGTGTATTGGGGCTCATGGTAATGTTGGGGGTGTGACTTGCTTATGGAATCCTCTGAAGATTCATCCTTTTTGGTGGATGTCCTCTAAGTCGTCTATCTCTGCAGTCATTTCAAGCCTGGAGATAGGGGAAACTATTCTTCTGTCAAACATCTATGCACCTACTAATTATCCTGGTAAGCAGTATTTGTGGTCTCATATCAACTTTATTCAAAGCCTTGCTCCTTTTTTGCCAGTGGATTATTGTTGGTGATTTCAATGCCATTATTGAGTTAGATGAGAAGAAGGGTGGTATTGCAAGGTTGGAGCCCTCGGCTTTCCTACTTTGTGATAATATTTTTTCCTTGAATATTGTTGACATCAAGCCCCATAATGGTCAATTTACTTGGAACAATAGGAGGTTGGTGGAGAATTGTATTGCAGAGAGACTTGGCTATTTCTTGGTTTCTTGTTTCTGGATTGGAGGATTGTGGTCTACTATTTTTGAGATTATGGACTGGAGGGGCTCAGATCACTGGCGTATTAAATTATCCGCTACTTTGGCTGGTGTTGCTCATTCCCCCTCTTTCAAGTTCCAACTTATGTGGTTAAGGGATCCTTCCTTGTAGAAGTATGTGGCTGAATGGTGGCGAATGGGGAGACCTACTTATGGCACTAAGATGTATTCTTTTGCTAAAAGGTTGCAATATGTGAAGTACCAACTCAAACGGTGGAATAGGAAATGTTTTGAAAATATTTTTTATGTTAAGAATGCTACTCAAGATGACTTGGATTCATTACCCGGGAGATAAGGGAGTTGGGTCTTTCATAAAATTTACTCAAGGAAGAGGTGAGGGCTTTGAAAGCTCTGGAAGAGTGCAAGTTGTTGGAGGAGATATATTGGAAAAAAAAAGGCTCGTGTTGAGTGGTTACAAGAAGGGGACAAAAATAATGCTTTCTTCTTCAATTTGGTGAAAGCTAAGAGACATGGTAACTCTATTCCTATTCTAGTGAATGACAGGGGTGAACAGTTATCTTCTATGCATGATATATCCAGAGAAGCTTCGCAATTCTTTGTTGCCTTATTTAGTGAGGATTTGCAAGATGCTTTGGCAGAAGAAAACCAGGTTCTATCTTGTATTCCTTCCTTGGTTACTAGGGAGATGAATGAGCATCTGTTGGGCCACATTTCGCTGGATGAATTGGAGGCTATTGTTTTTCAGATGAGGAAAGGGAAAGCCTTGAGCCTTGATGGCTTTCCAATTGAATTCTTTCAGGAATTTTGGGATATCATTAAGCTTGATATTTTGGAGTTGGTTTGTGAGTCTTAGAGAAATAAGCAGATGTTGAGGGCTTTGAACTCTACCTTCCTGGATCTCATTCCCAAATGTGAGGGTGTGGATCAACTAATTCAATTTAGGCTTATTTCCCTCTATAATGTGGTTTATAAAATCATTTCTAAGCTGATAGCTTAAAGGTTGAAGTGATGGATTAGATGGATTATCTCTGAGGAATAGAGTGGCTTCATGGTGAATTGGTAAATCCTGGATGGAGTGGTCATTGCTACTGAAACTATTCATTCTATGGCATCCTCCAAATAAAAAGCTATGTTCGTCAAGCTGGATATGGTAAAGGCCTATGATAGAGTGAAGTGGTATTTCTTGCGTAAAGTTCTTATTGCCTTTGGTTCTGCTAAGGAAAGGGTCCAATGGGTTATGTGTTGTGTTACATCCACTTCTTTTTTGATGTTGATAAATGGTGAGCCTTCTTCTCTTTTTGGTGCTTCTAGGGGCCTTCGTCAAGGGGATCCTCTTTCTCCTTATTTATTTATTATCTTTGTTGAAGGTTTGGGAAGATTGTTGAAGCATAATGTGGAGTTGGGTCTTCTTCAGGGTTAGGGATGGGGAAATGGTTTTCCTCCTCAATCTCACTTGAAATTTGTGGATGATACTATTTTGATGGGTGTGGCTAAGGTCAGAGAGGCTTCTAATTTGTGCAAGGCCTTGGATACTTATCTTGTTGCTTCTGGTCAAAAGATTAATGAAGATAAATCTTCCATTTTCTTCTTTAATACACTGCAGCCTATTCAGCAGAGGATTACTCATATTTTGAGGTTTTAGATTGGTTCTCTTCCATTAACCTATCTTGGCATTCCTATTTCTTCTAGTGTGATTTTGAGGGGATCTTGGTAGAATATTTTGGACAAGTTTCGTGCGAAGGTTAACCATTGGACTCATAAATGGAACTGTCCTTTTGTTGGGCATGTTTAGCTACTTAAATCTATGGTGCAAGCTCTTCCCATCTATACGTGTATGCTCCAGGTGGCTCTGGTTGGGTTTGTGAAGGACCTGGATTCTTTGGCTACGTAGTTCTTATGGGCTACTAGTTTGTCTTTTTCTAAGTGGAGCCTTGTGAAGTGGGATAATGTGTGTAGTTTGAAGCAATTTGGTGGTCTGGGTTTGAGGCAGTCATCTTTGGCTAGATTAGTGTTGGCTGCAAAGCTTTATTGGAGGTGGTGTTAAGAACAGGATCATATTTGGGCTAGGATTTTATCTCACAAGTACCTTCCGGGGGTTCCAAAGGAGGAGATTCCCCGCTACCCTCTAGTTGGGAAGGGTTATGTGATTTGGGGTACTCTTAAGAAAGGGGTTGTGTTGATCAAGGAGGGATTGTTCTTGATTTGTAATAAGGGGGATGAGGCTCTCCTTTGGTCTGATTCTTGGGATGGTTTTCCCCCATTTTGCGTGAGTATCCTAATCTGTTGAATCTTTGCTAGTGCTTCTTGGAGGCTGGTTGGTCAAGGTTGATTGATTTTAAGGTTTCCTATCCCCATGGGAAAACAGAGGTGGCTAGGTGGAAAGATCCTTGAGGCTAGCCTGCTGTTGATTTAGAGGTGGACTGTGTTGACCTTCAAAATATTTTGGTTGGTAGACAATGCAACTCTCTTAGGGATAAGGATGTTCTTGCTTGGAGTCTGGATTCTAAGGGTGCCTTCATTGTGGCTAGTGGGTATTAGGTGTTGTTGGCTCATAAGTGTGGTGGGGTGGAGGTCATTTGGTGGAAAAATGTGTCGAATAAGTTCTCATGGCCAAAGTGTAATTGCTTTGTGTGCACTCTAGCTTGGAATATATGTTTGACTTGGGACAATCTTTGGAAGCGGGGATTCCAGGGCCCTTATGTTTGCGTTATGTGCGATTGGAGTGAGGAGGATTCTACCCACTTGTTTTTCTGTTGTTCTTTCTCTATTTTTCTTTGGCATCTTTGGTGGGGTGTTTGGAAATATCCTTGTGTTCATGCTTCTTCCCTTATTGAGTTCTGGAGTAGTATGGGTAGACTTCCCTCCCAGGATTCTTTCCTCCATATTGTTTGGAGCATCGGTCCTAACTTCATTATGTGGAAAATTTGGCTGGAAAGGAATCGTAGAATTTTTCGTGGGGATAGGTTGGTGGTTCAATAGGTTTGACACATAATTTTTGATATGATCTAGGAGATGATGGAAGCTAAATGCGAAGTGGTGTATCCTTTGGAAATAAGCAATGATGAGATTGTGAATAGAATGGGATGACAGGGTTTGAATTCAAGCTCTGCTTGTGCAAGAAGAGGTAGGCGGGCTAAAAAGAAGGTTCAGAGGGTTGGTAGATGGTTGTCACCTTTGGCTGATACTTTGAAAATCAATTTAGATGGTTCCTCCAAGGGTAATCCTGGGTCGGTTGGGATTGGTGGAGTTGGAAGAGACTATTCTGGTTTAGTTATTTTCTTTTTCTCCTTCCACAAAAGGCAACACTCTAACAACTTTATGGAGGGGTTGGAAATTCTCTGGGTTATTGAGCGTGCTTGTTTGGGTTGGTGTAAGATTATATGTGAATTTGACTCATGGATTATTGTTAATCTATTGAATGAGAAAAAGTTGACCGATGTTAATTGGCAACTTGCTCTGATTGTTCGTCAAATTTTGCAGATGTGCTCTATGTTGGAGGTGGTGTCTTTTACCCACATCCTGCACGAATGGAATAGGGTTGTTGATTGTTTGGCTAAGTGGGCATTGGAGCATGATGGTGACTAGAAGATTGAGGGTTGGGGGTAGTTATCCCCTGATTATTGACAAGAATTAGAGAGGGTCCTTTCTGATGATTTGGCTAATTGAGGTGATTGTGGTTGTGAGGGTTGTGGTTTTGTTTGATTCCTAACCCTTCTAAAGGTCGGCCAAGACCCACTCCATTTCAAGGAAAAGGCTTTTTTCATGAAATGGAGTGGGTCTTGGCCGACCTTTAGAAGGGTTAGGAATCAATGCAATGAACACTGGGGTGAAGCAACCACTCTGAAAACATTACCCAATGGTTTTTATCTCATCATTTGTCTGAATGCCAAATATAAGGAATGGATTTTTAATAGTGGCCCTTTTTTGATGGGGTAAGGTTTTTTTTCTTAAAGATTGGACTCCAAACTTTAATCCTAAAAATTAAATCATGACGGAGGTGTCAATCTGGATATGGCTATATAACCTTCCTCATGAATATTGGGATGTTGAAACCCTAAAGTTGATTGGAAATAAACTAGGTACTTTTGTAAAGGTGGATGAAACCATAGCAAGTAAATATTATAGCATGTATGCACGAATATGTATTCTCTGGTAGGCGATGCATCCTCTTCCCAAAATGGTGGAACTAAAAACAGGGGAGGGCATCTAGAAACAAGCGATTGAAGTTGAGGAAATGATTGAAATGTGTTCTTTTTGCAAAGGGGTAGGGCATCCTGTAAGGGAATGCAAGCAACTGGATAAAGGAAAGGGGCTAGGTCAAAATGATTTAACTGATTTACTGTTGATAAAGGAAAGGGCTTTTCAAGCTGAAGATAGTGGCTTTTTGGAAGCTATGTTGAAAGGTCGGGTTCAGACTACTGGGGAAGAATGGAGCTTAAGAAATTCAGAAATAACCCTTGGTTTATGGATAGGTTTTCAAGAAAGGGAAATGTTGAATACAACTGATTGGAATTTTGTTGAGGGTATGAGGAGCTCTAATGATATTAATCCAGAATTGGTACCTGCTCGGATAAGCATTGACTCACTAGAAAAAAGAGTTGTTAGTCAGGAGGAAGGAAATGATACCTTACATGTGGGTATAGCATGTGAGTAGACTGTTGACCTATTGGAGGATAGTTGCAAGGAAAATTTGGATAATGGTCAGGGTTGTTGTTCAGAGAAGGTAGAAATTATCCCAGAGAAGCCTACAAACATGGAGGATTTCAAGATACAGAGTGTTGAAGCTGGAGAAAGATACTTGACTCTCTCTTTAAACCCCATAAGTGGTAACAATGATCTTCTGAATAATTTGAGGGGGGAGAAACTAGGTGGGGAGGTGGAGGATAGTCAAAATTCTCTTAAAAATTCACTCATAGTCGAGAATCAGAATGTGGATGAAAGCTTTGAAACTGAGGATCCCATCTTTAAAGACATTTAGATCTCTCCAATTCAAAATTTGGAGAGTCCCTTTGAGGAAGCTAGAGAGGATGGTGGCCTTTTTGAAGATTTGGATTTAGAGTCCCTAACAGATGATGAGATAGGAGGTGGGGATGACTTGGGCCTAAGTGCGGAACTAGGCATTTTGGAGAAGAGAACCCTGGAGCAAACTTTGGCTAAGCAAGTAAAGGTGAAGGTGGGTGAAAAGAAGAAATGGGGGCCAAAATCAGTGAGGATGAAATTGGAAATTGTGGGAAGTGCAGCAGGGAAAAAAAAATGAGATCGAGAAAAGGCGTAGTAATGAAGGGCCTTTCATGGAATTTCAGGGGCTGCAATACCCCTGACAAGATTCGTTTGATCAAACGAGACCGGATATTATTTTGTTACAAGAATTAAAGCTTAGTGGAGATGATATAAGTTCTTTTAGTAGGTGATTTGGCAGTTGGAAATGTCTTGTAGTTGAAGCAGAAGGAGCTTCTGGAGGCCTAGGTATTCTGCATAAAGAGGCGGTCGCTAAAGTCCAAGTAATTAGATCAAAAAAATCTTGGCAATGGGTTAATGTTTTATCTAAGCATTTACTTTCAAGTTTCTATATTATAAATGTCTATGGGTCGAACAATATCATTGAAATGAGAAGAGTGTGGAATTATTGGAGGTGATTTCTATCAATGGCGATAGCTTGTTTCTTCTGGGGGGTGACTTCAATGCAATTCTATGGCTGTCTAATAAGAGAGGTGGTCTCAGATGGTTAAATCAAAAATAGAGGGACTTCAGTGACTTTGTGGCTAGTAGTGGCCTTTTTGAAATTTAGTTTAAAAGCAGAGACTTCACTTGGACAAACAAGAGAAGTGGTTTTTTAAATATTGCTAAAAAATTAGATAGATTTTTCATAGCTAGAAATTAGGCAGAATTTCAGTGGACATTTCAAGCAAACATACTCCCTATTACAGGTTCTGATCATTACCCAATTAGTGTGAGAATTCAAGAGGATGTACCAGATCGATGCCTGTTTAAATTTGAGAAAATGTGGTTAAGAGAGGAAGGTTTTATGGAATTGGTAGCTAGATGGTGGTCTAATGTGCCACCAAGGGTTGGAAACAAAGCCTTTATTTTCTTCAAAAAATTACAATTTTTCAAGGAGCAGTTGAAGAAATGGAACATAGAGGTGTTTAAAAACATCTTCTCAGAAAAGTTCAAAATTGAACAGGACTTGGGGGTGTTACATTCAAAAGTCATTGAAGGGGGTATGAGTGAGGATGATTTTCTAAAAGAAAAAGATCTCAATAAGCATTATGCAGAAATTTTGGCAAGAGAAGAAATATTTTGGAGACAAAAATCAAGAGAGACATAGCTCAAGGAGGGTGACCGTAATACGAAATTTTTTCACAATTCGGTTAAGGTCAGGAGGTCTTGTAACAAAATATTTTC
This sequence comes from Sequoia sempervirens, assembly GCA_007258455.2. Lineage (NCBI taxonomy): Eukaryota > Viridiplantae > Streptophyta > Pinopsida > Cupressales > Cupressaceae > Sequoia > Sequoia sempervirens. The sequence goes on along the minus strand of VDFB02061940.1, from coordinate 37,058 downwards.
AATACAAGACAAGCATGGAAATATCCTTATGGAAAAGGATGAAATTTGCAATGAAGTTGTGTATTTCTTTTTGGAAGCTTTGAAAAGTATTTAGAATGATAATTCTCATGTAGATGAAATTTTGGATGTTATCCCCCCGTGTGTTTCAAAAGCCCGGAATGTAGAGCTCTCAAAGGTTGCTACAATGGAAGAAGATAGAACTGCTCTTTAGTCTTGGTGGTGATAAAGCACCCGACCCTAATGGTTTTCCAACGCTATTTTTTCATAAATGGTGGGATGTTGTGGCTATTGATCTTTAGGAGGTGGTGGAGGAATCAAGAATGGATGGCTTTGTTTTGAAAGACTTCAATAACACGTTTATTTCCCTTGTCCCCAAGAAAGATGAAATCTTGTCCTTTAATGACTTTAGGCCCATCTCTCTCTGTAACATGGTGTATAAGGTTATCTCGAAGGGGATGGAAAATAGGCTAAAGGGTGTTCTTGATGTTGTGATTTCCCTTGAACATAGTGGTTTTTCACCGAACAGCTCCATCTATGAAGGAGTTATTGTTGCTCACGAGGCAATACATTCCATTCAGATAGCTCGAACAGAAAGAATGCTGGTAAAATTGGATATTAGGAAGGCGTACAATGAAGTTAAAAAAAAAATCCTTTTAAGGGTTCTTAGGAGGTTTGGATTTTGTGATGCTTGGGTAAACTGGGTTGAAAGTTGTATTAAAACCCCTCGCTTTTTGGTTTTAGTGAATGGAAGTCCGCAAGGCTTCTTTGATTCAGAGAAAGGATTAAGGCAAGGGGATCCAATCTCGCCTTTCTTGTTTATAATAATGGTTGAAGTTATGGGAATATTGATATCCAAAAAGAGGGGAGATGGGCTTTGGAAGGGTGTCTAGGTTACAAAAGGTGTTGATTCTCTTTCTTATATGTAGTTTGTTGACAATACTCTTCTGATGGGGGAAGCTTCTTTTAGGGAAGCTAGGGTGATGAAATAAGTTTTGGATAAATATAGCAAAGCCTCTGGTCAGTGTATAAATTGGAGAAAATTTGAAATTTTCTTTTTTAATATTAGCGGCTAGAAGCAAAGGGAAATTTGCTCTATTTTGGGTATAAAATTGGGCTCTCTTCCTGGGAAATATCTGGGCATTCCATTATTTGGGGGGGCAAGCAAGTTAGCAGTGTGGAAGGAGTTGGTGGATTGTTGTCTGAAGCATATGGATGGATGGAAAAGTAGGTGGTTGACATCAGCCAAACAAATTTTGATGTTAAAATCTGTCATTTATGCCATTCCTATCTTCTCAATGATGTGTCTTAGAATACCAAAGAAAATTATAAAGGTTGTCAGGCAAAGGATGAGAAATTTTTTTGGGAATGGTGCCAATGATCAGGATAAGATACCCCTTCTCTCATGGGAGAAGATTTGTGTGGCGAAGGAAAAAGGAGGAGCGGGGTTGAGAGATTGGAATATAATGAATGAGGCTTTGGGTGTGAAATTAGTGTGGAACATCTACTCCCAACCCTCTTAGTTGTGGGTTCGGATTCTAAAATCCAAGTATCTGGACTCCATGGAAGACAGTAGGATCCTTACCATGTGTAATCCCCCTTCTGGCTCAACAATTTAGAACTTTATTATTTCTTGTCCTTAGGTGATAGTAGATCATATTACGTGGCAGATTAGGAATGGTTTGAAGGTGAAGTTCTGGGATTATTATTGGGATGGTTTTCCAGCATTGAAAGAGAATGGAGAATTGTAGGATCTAAGACTGATTTATTCAGCATTGGGGTGAAAAGGTAAGTGATTATTTGGAATTTAGAGAGGATGCTCTAGGTGGCGATTGGGGTTGGAAGTCTCTCCAAAATGTTGATTTATCAGATCGACAGCGGGCTCTCGTGCATGGGATTCTTAATTCTCGAAAGATTATGAGGTCTAATAAGGAGGACAAAGTTGTATGGTGTGGTGTTGTGGATGGTAAGTATTCAGTTAAACTAGGATACCAATTTTTGGATACAGGAGCAGGGGGTGAGGAATGGTCGGTTGATTTATGCTGGGGGAAATAATGTTTACCTAAGGCAGGAACTTTTGGGTGGTTGGCGATTAGGGGATGCATTTTGACAGGGGAAAGGAGAAAACATTTAGGTTTTTGTGAACTGTCTAAATGTGTTATGTGTGCAGAGGTAGAGGAAACAGTAGATCATTTGTTGTTACATTACAGGATGGCATCTTTGTGCTGGGAAATGTTGATGAGATCGTTGGGATGGTAGGGCCCTTTCCCAGATACTTTAAAGAAATTTTTTGAGGGGTGGCCTCTACAAAGGAAAAAATTGACTTTCTCTTATATATGGAAGGTATGCCCGTCTATTGTTTTCTGGGAGATATGGAAATAAAGAAACAGACGAATATTCTTAGAAAAGGAAGAGTCACTAGATAGATTAAAGTTGATAATTAATCATGATATAGAGGAAGTGGTCGGTGCAGTAGCCTCACGCTTCTTTAATCTGGGGGTCCCCTTCATTTTGGAGGATAAGTGTATTCAGGCACAATGGCCGATAATTTGTCTTAGGCCCATTAAGCGGCATGGTTGGGTTGATCCAGCTTCTAAGGGACTAGTGGAGGTTACTTGGGAAAAAATGATGGAGGGATGGTGGAAATTAAATTTTGATGGTGCCTCTAAAGGTAACCCTAGACCATCAGGGGTAGGTTTTTTTGTTCGTGACTAGAAAGGGAATGTCTTGGCCTTAGGGGTGAAGAAGTTGGAGGATGGGACAAATAATGTAGTTGAAGCCTTAGCAACATTAATGGCTATCAGATTTGGCAAAAAACTAGGGCCCTCAAAAATTCACTTAGAAGGTGACTCTCATAATCATTCAAGTAGTGATGAAGGGGAGTATTGATGCTTGACATCTTCATAATATAATTGTTAAAATTGAGGAGGAATTAGCATCATTTGATGACTTCTTTGTTAGTCATGTAAGGAGATCTTGGAATGTAGAAGAAGACACCTTATCGAAGTGGGCTCTAACATTTGAAGAAGTTGGTGAGATGAGGATTGAAGATTTAAGGCAGTTGGATTTAGAGGAGGTGGTTTAATGAGAGGTGGTAAGTACATCGCAGTTAATGAGAAAGAATTAATGACTGATCACAGTTTTTGAAGTGATTGAAAGAATGTTGTGGAATTGGGCGGCGGTGTTGAACGTACGTCTTGCATTAATGGCTGAGTGAAGAGTGTTAGTTTTGATTAAAATCTCTAAGCCCTCATTTCTTGATGCTTCTTTCAAGTTTTGTGGTGGAGAACAAGCATTGAATTGGTTTGTATTTGGGTGTCGGCTCTGGAGTTGCAGACTTGCAATGGAGGCAAACTTCACGCTCTTGACAAAGCGAAAATTCTGTCCATTTTTCGGTGAAGCATCTAAAAGGAGATTGAAAGGTATCTATCTATACAATGATGAGAGGTTGGTGCAATGTGTGTAGTTGATTCTGGGCAAGGGGTTCAAGGATCTAAAACACAGGTATCATACAAACATGGACGTTTATTCTTTAATAATGGCATGGGGTCTGGATTTGGGTGAGACGGTGGAAACAATGAAGGGGGTTATGGAAGCAATTGTGCACAATGACTTCTTGGAGGGAATGGACTCAATTATGGAGTGGGCCATCCTAGGTGAAGGACTGGATGTTCGTGAAGGGATTGAGAGTGCAGAAAGTGATGAGATTGAGAAATGCATTATGTTTGTGCAGTGGCCGGAAGGGAGACTCAAAGTTCGCTGGAGAGAGGAGGCTAGACATGGTTGGGAGGCTTTGAAGCTTTTTGTGGAACTGATGGAGGTGGAAGCGATGTTTTCTTAGGCCTAAGAAAAAGCTAAACATTTGGAAAGAAAAGAACTTCATCCTCAGAAGAGGAAGGTGATGAGAGAAATAGAGGGTAGAGTGGACCTGGGTAGCTCGTCCTGAGCTTTTTAGTATTTCTATCTTTCTGTAATGAAACTTTTGATTATCTTTTTTCCATTTTTGTTGAATTCTAGGGGTTTAGCCCTGCGTGGGATGTAGAAATAGTTAGCATTTGAATGCAGGGTGGTTGGTGTAGTTACAAGTTAATGTTGTGAATGTAAATCTGAGGTCTTTTTTGAACTTGAAGTAGATGATCAGGGGTTTTAGAGTAAGGTGATGTAGGTTTTAATTGCTAAATTTTGAGAAAAGGGTGGTATTCGTAGGTGATTTTTTGGATGGAAGGTGGTTTTTCATGAAAAACAAGAAGACAATGTGTTCTGACTTTACTATTTAATAAAATAAAATCTTATTACCGAGCAAAAAAATATATTATTATTTACTTTATAAAAATATATTTAAACTGCATTTACTTATTTGAGCTAAACTTATATTCTTAACTGAAAATTTAAATTTTTTATAGTAAAATTATTTTAATGATAATTAATAAAGGATATCTAAAATATACAATTATAAAATTAATATAATTTATATTATAAATATCATTAATACATAAATTAGAAAAGAAACAAATGTATTATATTTGTTATTTAATCTTGAATTTTTAAATTTTTAAATTTATATTTATATCTTGTGATTATTATGAGCCATTGAATGTTTATATTTTAATTTTTTAAATCAATCAATCAAATTACAAAGATTTAAAAAAAAAAATACATTTATTCATTAATATTTTATAATATTTATTTGGATAAATAAACTCAACTTCAACTATGTACAATTATAATATTATTAAACCTAGTAAAATCATGATACATTCAACTTGCAATAATTTGTTGATCTCAAACTATTATGTAGCCAATCTTTAAATTGTTGTCATGACTTATCCATCAACTACACAACAAATAATTATATTATAGTCCTACAAAAATAGGTACTTGCCACTGTGTGGCTACAATACATATGACTTGTGAGAATCTATTATTTCAAATTATTATATGATTTACCCCTAATTGATATCTCACAAATAATTTATCAACTAACCGACATATACAATTACTACAGTACTAGATAGACAAGTACTCGCCACTAGGTGGCACTTGTTTAATGATTGTGTGTGTACCCAAAATGGTTATTAAATATATTTTCATTTTCTTGAGAAAAGCTTGGTAGAAGCCATTTAATCCATTAATGGATTCTTATGATTTTTTAGGAAATCTTGACCATACAATTTGCAAAAAATAGATGATTGTGACATGTAATCTTGCCATGTTGCAATAAATCCATATTCATGATATATGAAAAAGATTTTGACCTTATTGTAGACACCTAAAAATGTCTAACACATTCTCCTAATTCATCATCTCCATATTTATCATTTCCAGTCATTGCCACTTATCACCCCTTTCATCACACTTAATTAAATAATTTTCAATTATTTAATTATACTAACATATTTCCCTTCATTAATTAAATTCACATTTCCCTCCTTCACCTTTAATTATTTAATTAATCAAATCATTTTCCCTCATCCACTTTAATTAAATAATATCATGCATTCTTTCTTGTCCACATGATTAAATAATTCTTTAATTATTTAATTAAAAATCATGCACTCTTTCTCATCCTCATAATTAAATATTTTCTTAATTATTTAATTAGCTAATCATTCTTCCAAGATTAAATAATTTATTTAGTTGCACATTCCTTCAAAAATAAATAAAATATTTATTTTATTTATTTCTTAATAAAATCATGTCCTTTCTTTATTCTTCCAAAAACCTAAATTTAGTATTATTTTCCTACAAACAGGGAATGAACTTCACTTTACTTCATCTTTTCATGCAAGCTCATGCATAGCTTCTTGATCTCATCCTCAATCATCAATTTGATCTTACATCTCACACTGTTAATCTCACATCTTGAAAACTTATAAACCAAACACCTATGATCATCCATTCTCCTCCTTGAATTGGCATCTAAGCTCCTATAGCACATCATCAATCTTGCTTTTACACAACTAGGTTATGCTAAGGTTATGAACAATCCACATATCATATCAAAATACATAATCTCGTACTTTTGACAATGGAGCAAAGCAGATGTGGATAGGTTAATGAAAAGGAAGGCTATTGCGGAGGAAATCACCTACTCCATTTGAAAGATGAAGACTGCTATCTCCGTTGGAAAAGGTAAGGATATTTCTGCTGATAAGGTTCATGTTAGTGCTTCTGATGAGGATGTGGTTGTGGGGAAAGGGATTGAGAACTTTGACAAAGAGGATGTTGATGTATTGGGCTCGACTCAGGATAGTGCTAATGTGTTGTTTAAACTTTTTAAGTGGTTCTTCCATGAGATTAACAGGACTAATGTAAGAATTAGAGGTATTGCTAGTAAGGCTAAGGATCCTTCTATCCAAAGCCAAATTGATGATCTGATGGAATCTCTTAATACTGTGGCTAATACTATGGCGGAGGAGACCATCAATCTGAAACAAAACTTGGAAGGGAGAATCTTATCCCTTGAGGATAAAATTGATAAAATGTGCAATGTTGTGATGAAGAGTGGAGATGTCCCTAAGGTTTTGGCTATTTCTGATTCTGCCAAGGTGATCTCCCCTATGACTACTGTGAAAAAGAGAAAGGATATTGTGTCTACTGATGATACTGCTACTGCATGTAAGCTGCTAGATGTGGATTACGCTGGTGAGAAGGGTGGTGTTAAAGGTAGTATTTTGACTGGTGAGGTAAAAACTAGTGGGTCGGGGGCCAGAACTAGAAACATAATGAAAGCTTAGAGCAGGGCCTCTAGTTTAGAGGTTTCTAATACTATGGATAAAGTGCAAAAGATGGATGCTAGTGAAATTGAGGCTGTTGAGATTCTAAACAATATGTAGTGGTGTTGGCTGTCTGCCTTCTTTTGGGCTATTGGTTTGTTGTCGTTGGGTTGATTGTTGTGTAATGTTGTTTTCTACTTTTATCAGCTGCTTTATTTTGTAAAGGGTTTCGGGCCCCTTCAAAACCCATTTTTTACCTCCAATCAAGACAATGGAGTAAGGCTTGGTGATTTTCGATGAGGTAAAGTAGGTTAGATTAGTTTAGTTTTATTCTTGATTGCTTTCATTTGATTATCATTATCGCTTTATTGGTAATAGGTCTATTCAATTATTGGATTAGGGTTATTGATTGTGATTTGTTATTTTTATTTGAATCCATTGATCATCTCAAAATAATCTTGTTCACACTTACATTTAGTATATTTTTAAAAATAATTTTATTCAAATATCCTAAATGATGGGAAACCAATAAGATTTGAGCTTAGGTTTATTTCTATATTCAATTAAAAAAATAGATAGAGATAATAACTCTATTTAATCTTCACATAAAAAACACTTTTCATAGAGCTTTAATTTATTGTATTTTGTTATCATTGAGCAAATATGTGAATTAAGTGTAATTATTATGTTGAATTAGTAGATGATTTTAAAACATATTAATTTTTTGCACTCTATGAAATGCTATGGGATTTTCTAAACTTGTTCATATGTGATAAAACCATTTTAATGAATATGCTTTTCTTAGGATTAAATAGATTTCCCCATTAAAACATTCACCTATGGGCAAAGCAATGAGGATAGGGTGTGCAGGGGTGTGGTCTATGCAGGCTCGCGACTAGTAAGTTGCGGCTTGCATGTTGGTTTATGATTTTGCATGTTTGTGGTGTTGCATGTGGGGGTACGGTGGAGTGTGTGGAGCCAAGGGGTGGCATGGTTGTATGGGGAGGTGATTTGCATAGGTGTGAAGGGCAGTTCTAGAGTTTTATTTTGTTCTTCTTCTTTGTTCACTCCTCCTCTTGGCTATGTGGGGTGTTATTGCTTTGTTGTGGTGAAGGGCCCTTTATTTTTCTTGTGCTTTTAGCTTTTGTGTGCATCATTGGGGGTTTTATCTCCCTCTTTAGTGTTTTTCTTTTCTCTTTTGTGCTTAATTTTTTGATGGAGAATCGTGGTGTCTCCCCTAATGTGTCATTTTTTGAAGACATGGATATACCTGATCCATCTTCTTCTTTGCATGCAAATCCTATGGAGCATCTAAACAAATCCTTGGTGGGTGTTGGTTCTTCTTCTGGTGGGGTTGTGCCTAGAATTAAGAAAGTTAATGGGTGTCTTGAAGGATGTTGAGCACTCAAGCAAGCATGCTTTGATCTACAATTAAGAAAGTTAATGGGTCTTGAAGGATGTTGAGCACTCAAGCAAGCATGCTTTGATCTACAAGTTAATGGGTCTTCGTCTTTCTTTTCCAACTTTGGAATCCTAGACCCGGAGGATTTGGAACCCCAAAGGAGATATGGAAGTAATGTTGGTTGCAAACAATTATTTTATGGTTGTGTTCACATGCATGGAGAATAGGAATAGGGATTTTGAAGGTGGTTCGTATTTCTTTAATCATGTTGGGCTCATCGTGAAACCCTAGCATGTGGGTTTCAATTCTACCGAGGAGCTCCCGTCTAGGGTTCCCGTTTGGGTTTGTCTTCCACGACTTCCACTGGAGTTTTAGAGGAGCGACATTTTGCATATGATAGCTCTTTTACTTGGTAAACCAATTCACATATCCCAACAAACCCAGGAGCGGAAGGTAATTTCATATGCCCATTTTTCTATGGAAATCAATTTAAATAACCCTTTGTAGGACTTTGTGGAAATCTATCTTGGGAACTCTTCTTGGATTCAATAGGTTGACTATGAAACGCTCTCATTTAGATATCGAATCTATCATGAGTATGGAAATTTCCAAAGGAAATTCCCTCAGTTAAATCAAGCGTTTGCTAAAACTAATGATAAGGTTGGGTCTATTCCTAGGACTAATAAAGGGAAGGATCCTTTAGTTGATAGGGTTGTAGAAAAAGATGGTTTTATTCCTATTAAGCCTCGTAACAAAAGAGGTCAAAAGAGAACCCTCAGGGACAGACAATATGATGGAGTCTTTAATCAGTTTGGGTGTTGGAAAACTTTTCCTAAGAGGAGGGGATTCTTGTTGAGCTGACTTTGGGTGTGGCTTTGATGGAAGAAAATGAGAATGTTACTCAAAATTTTATTGTGGTTGCTGAGTTGGATGAGCAAGTGGTTACTGTTTCTTAGGTCCTAGTTGCTCCTGATCCTAGTGGGGTTTCGGTCCTAAATGATGTGGGTGCTTATGTTGAGCCAGCTCCTTCTCAGGTTAAGGGGAGTTTGGATTTGGGAAAGGGGAGCGGTGCTTTGCCTATTTTGGGTTTGCAACAAAAACCCCTTAAAAAGGGGTCTTTAGAGAAACTGTTTAAAGTGGGTAATAAGAAGGACCAGGAAAAGGTGAAACTTATTAGGGAGACCCTTGTGGACTCTAAGATGGTGAAGACCATTGATTCTCATTTTTTCCAACCCCATAAATGATTGTCATTTTATGGAATGTGATGGGTATGAATAACATCCCTATACAAAAGGCTATTCGTGAGTTGATTGGTACTCATTCTCCTGACATTGTCTTTCTTCAGGAAAATAAATTGATGGTGGAGGGTATGATGAATGGAGCTCCCATTATCTGGGCTCGTGGTGTGTGCCAATGTGTTTGGGCTCATGGTAACTCTAGGGGTGTGGCTTGCTTTTGGGATCCAAGGAAGGTTGTTCCTCTATGGTGGATTTTGTGTTGTTCTTCTATCTCTATAGTTGTATCTTGTTTGGACTCTACTGAGATGTGTCTCTTCCCTAATTTCTATGCTTCGACTGATCTCTCAGGAAAAGCACAACTTTGGTCTCATGTGAAGTATGTTAGGTCTCTTACTCCCCTTCTTCCTTGGGTTGTGGTTGGAGACTTTAATGTTGTCACTTGCTTGGAGGAAAAAAGAGGCAACATCTCTCAGTTCAACCATTTTGCTTTTATTTTAATGGATAAAATAGATTTATTAAATCTTATTTATATGAGGTCAATTAATGGTATATTTACTTGGAACAATAGAATATGTGATGATGGTGTTAATTTAGAAAGGTTTGACGGATTCCTTGTTTCAAGTTATTGGATTGGGGATAGTTAGACTACCACCTCTGAGATCCTTGACTAGAAGGGCTATTACCACTAGCCAATCAATTTTTTTGTGGTTTCCTTTAGTGCTCCTAGGAATCCTTCTTTCAAGTTCTAGCTCATGTGGATGAGAGATCACTCTCTTCAAGACTTGATGGTTGTCTGGTGGCATAATGAGAGGCCTGCTCATGGTAAAGCTATGTACTCTTTTGCTAAAAGGCTTCAATATGTGAAATATAGACTTAAAAAGTGGAATAGGTAGTGTTTTGGTAATTTGCATCATAATAAGTTGGCAACTCAAGCTTGTCTGGACATGGTCACTAGACAAATTAGGGATCATAGTCTCTTTGATAATTTGAGTAGGGAGGAGTCTACTACAACTAAGTATTTTGAGGAGTTGTGGGAGGAGATTTTTTGGAAGCAAAATTTTTGTATTGATTGGCTTCAGGAAGGAGATAGAAATACGACCCATTTTCATAACTTAGTTAAAGCTAGAAGGAGTGGTAATCTAATTTCCTCTCTTGTGTCTCCAAAGGGAGTTCAACTCTTCGCTACAAGAAATTTTTGGGGAGGCTTCTAGGTTCTTCTCGACCCTATTTATCGAAGATTCCCCCTACTAGAGAAGAAGAAACTTGTATTCTTGATTGTATTCCCTTGTTGGTTTCTAATGAAATGAACGATGCCCTCATGCTTCACATATCCTTGTGGGAACTGGAGACGGTGGTGTTCCAAATGATGAGAGGTAAGGCCTTGGGTCCTAATGTTTTTCCAATTGAATTCTACTAGAAGTTTTGTGAGATTATCAAGTTGGATGTCTTAGATGTCGTGCAAGAGTCTCAAGGAAATAAACAAATGTTAAGGGCCTTTAATTCTACATTTTTGGCTCTTATTCCTAAGAAGGAGGTTGTTAGTAGCCTTGACCAATTTAGGCCATTTATCTTTGCAATATGATTTATAAAATCATTACCAAATTGATTACATAGAGGCTTAAGTCGTGGCTTAGCTCTTTGATTTTTGAGGAGCAAGGGGGTTTTGTTGTTGGTCATCAAATTTTAGATGGGGTGGTGATTGCTACTGAAGCCATCCACTCTATGGATACTTCTAAGGAAAAGCCATGTTCATCAAGCTGGATATGCCCAAAGCTTATGATAGGGTTAAATGGGCCTTCCTACAAAAATTTCTTTTGGCTTTTGGCTTTGACAAGCAGTAGGTGGATTGGGTTATGAGTTGTGTTACTTCTACTTCCTTTTATATTATTATCAATGGGGAACCCTCTGCGTTATTTGGGGCTTTGAGGGGTGTTTAGAAAGGGGTTCCTCTTTCTCCTTACATGTTCATCATTATGGCAGAAGGGCTAGGAAGATTCATCAAGGCTCAAGTTAGATGAGGGTTGATTCAAGGATGGAGTTGGAATAATAGCTTGCCTCCACACTCCCATCTTCAGTTTTTGGATGATACTGCCTTGATGGGTATGACCAAAATTGATGAAGCTATTAACCTAAGGAGGACATTAGACACATATTTGGCTACCTCAAGGTAGATGATTAATGAAGATAAGTCGTCTATGTTCTTTTTCAATACTCCTCGGCATATTCAAAGTAGGATTGCTTGAATTCTTCGCTTCTAGATTGGTTCTCTTCCTTTGAGCTACCTTGGGATTCCCATTTTTATGTGGTCTCAACACAAGGAGATATGGCAAGATGTTTTAGACAAGTTTTGTAGGAGGGTCAGTCATTGGACTTGTAGATGGCTCTCATCGACTGGGTGAGTGACATTGTTAAAATTTGTTGTTCAAGCCCTACCTATCTACAGATGCTTTGTGCAGGTTGCACCTTCAAGCTTCATTAAGGAGTTTGATTCCCTAGCCTGGAAATTTCTTTTGGCAGGAAGTTTATCCTCTTCGAAGCAGAGTCTAGTTAAGTGGGAGTTTGTTTGTAGACCGAAGTAGGAGGGAGGCATGGGTCTTAAGCTTGCTAGTTTAAACGGTCAAGTTCTTACTGCTAAATTATATTGGAGATGTTGTACATGCCAGGATCAGGATTGGGCAAGGATTATTACTTTGAAATACCTTCAGGGGATGAACCCTTTGGATGTGCCTTGATACAACCTTTTGGGTACGGGATCTATGATTTGGGAGACTCTAAAAAGAGGAGCAAACCTTATTAAGGAAGACCTCTTTTAGATTTGTCATGGAGGCTTTGAAGCTATTTTTTGGTATGATTCTTGGGATGGCCATCCTCCTCTTATTACGATGTTTCCTCATTTGCAAGCCCTTTGCAAATGTTTTCAAGATGCTGGTTGGAGAAAAGTGGTGGACTTTAAATCTAGTCATATTTTGGGCTCAGCTAAGGTGATGCATTGGAAAGATCCTCATAGTGGCCACTAGGTGATTTTGAGGAGGATCATCTTGAGTTGACTAGGATTTTGGTTGGGAGGTGTAACTCTCTTAAAGGGAGGGGTATCTTGGCATGGAGCCCGAATTTGAAAGGAAGATTCTTGATTGCCTCGGGTTACCTGGTCTTGGATAAAAAAGTGCATGGGCATGTTGGTGTTCCTTGGTAGCAAAAGGTTTGGAATAAATTTTTTTGGCCTAAGTGTATTTTCTTTGTTCGGTTGGTTGTCCAAAATAGGTGCCTTACCTAGGAGAACTTGAAGAAGAGAGGCTTCTAGGGCCCCTCTATATGTGTGTTGTATCATAACAGTGAAGAATGTGCTTCTCACCTTTTCTTCCAATGTCCTTTTTCCATAGCTCTTTGACACTTTTGGTGGGGGGCTTGGAATCATGCTTATGTTCATGCCACTACTTTGGTACTTTGGTTGAGTTTTGGGAAAGTTTGGGTAGGCCTCCTGCCCTGACTTCTTTTCTCTAGATAGTTTGGAATATTGGTCCTACTTTCATTAGTTGGCACCTCTAGCTGGAAAGAAATAGGAGTATTTTTTAGGATATAAGGTTGGAAGTGGTTCAGTTATGGAAAAAGGTCTACAGTAGGATCTGTCGGCATCCTTTCTCTAGCATATTCTTCAGCGGCTCCTGCAGGTTCTCGCCGGTTGATCTCCATTCTCTGGCCACCGCTGTTTTTCTTGTCCCCGTCGGTATTTTATCCACCACCGACCCCTTTCATTCTCCATCAGCTTCTCCCTATTCTCTGGCCTCCGCTACCACTGTTAAAACTCCCTCACGCCCTTTTGTCTTCCACCCTGATCACATTATAATCTAAGACCAGGAGCTCCACTGGTAGTGGTGCTTAATGGCTGTGCTACCTAATGACCTCCACCACCAACCACTGGTGGCTAGTTTCTTTGCAAATCCTTTCGCCCCCTTGGTCATATGGTGAACCAGTATTAGCCACCTAGGTGCTTAATTTTGCAACTCAGCTAGCCTTCACAATAATTCCCCGATTTTCCATAATATAGTCCCTTTTTTTCATTTTGCTACATAACTTTCTCCGCTTCACTTGTCAAAAATCTACAAACGAGATATCATCAAAAAGCTCTTTCCATATACTCTCTGTGAGTGGTGCAAGTGGTTTTTTCTAGTTTGTTCCTTGCATTTATTTTTGTAGGCCTCTCAAGTCAGATTTCAAACAGCTTGCCTCAGAGGGCATATCTTTGCTCCTAGTTATCTATTTTTCTCTTGATCTTGCAAAGACCTAAAAAGATGATTAAGTCCTCTACACAAATTTGAGGTCATTTTTTTATCATGGAGGTAGATGTGAACATTGGTTTTTGCATGCACTCTTTTTTTTCATGCACTATTTTTGCATTTTCTCTTTAATTTATGCATGTTTTGCATGTTCTCCATCAAGGGGATTCTTGCATAATAATTTGATTAGGAGTGTAGTTGTATTGCATGCACTTTGATCTCATCTTCTCTATATTGGATGACAACTCCTTTTCGTGATGAGTTATATCCGATTTTGTAGTTTCTTTGGCCTCATCTTGCTCATATAGCTTGACACATTTTGGTTTGCATCGATTCACATCTCAGATTGAGAGCCTATGGTTAATGATCTTGAATCACATCAGATTCACATTAGGTCACATCTCAGTTTGAGGGCCATTCATTTTATGGTTAATGTTCTAGAATCTTCATGGTACTTGCTCCTATGGATCAGTTTTAGTCACAATTTGGCATCGGCATTGAGATACACAGCTTCCAGATTCTTTCATCAAATCATTCCCTCTTATGGGGGGCATCATTTACACATCTACCATTGCTTCATAGATTCTAGGGTTGTTCTAGTTTGTGGGATTTCTAGTGTTCCTTGGCATTAGGTCTGTTGTTGCATTATCATGATTCCGCCTGAGTCCTTCTATGACTCTCATATGGTTTCTTGTAAACAGGTATCTTTCCTTGCTTCTAGATTCAAGATTCCAGTTACTCCATTGTTCTTCTAGTGCTTCTCTTTACAAAGTCATCTCATTGAGGGGCAGTTTTGTCCCATTGGTTTTCTCCTCTTTCTCATTCATTGCATTTGTACATGGGTACCTAACATGGCCTTGTAGTCGGGACCCATTCATGCATTCATCCTAGCATTAGGTGCATGCTTTTTTAGTCTCCCTAAGTTGCACTTAAGGGGGGGTGTTGGTGTAATTAATTATTTAATTACACTTTATTAAGTTTACTTAGGTAATAATTAGTTTACTTAATTATTAAGTAAGCTTTATTTAGTTGAGCTGATTTTAGGTCAACATTAGGTTTAACCTTTAGGGTTATGCATACATTGCTTTTATAAATCAATTCATCTCTTGTAATTCCTCAATTCCTGAATATTATTCATTTTGCACATCTTCATGCAAATTGCTCTTGCTTTTTCTCTTTTTCTCTTGTGGAAGGTATTTTCTGGTTTGCATGTCTGATCTTGGTTTCTAACATCTAGGAGACTATTTCAGCAAAATATGATCTTTTGGTTGTTGTGCCCCCTAAATGATATTTTCATTATTAGGAACTTGAACTTGAATTTGGGGAACAGAGGGTTGGGTTTTTCTACTGTCAGAGGGTCTCAACAGGCCAAACAAAATGTTCAAAGAGAGGGCCAGTGGCTTCCCCCACCCCATGGGGTTATGAAGGTCAATATTGATGGTTCTTTGAGGGGGAATCTTGGGCATGCTGGGATTGGGGGTGTTGGTCGTGATAGTGAGGGTGGTGTTGTGTTTCTCTACTCTACTTTTAAGGGGTTTCATACTAACAATTTTATGGAGGCTTTAGCTATTTTGGTTGTGGTTGAACAAGCTTGTGTTGTTGAATGAAAAAGGGTGATCTGTGAGTCTGACACATAGATTATGGTGGAGATGTTGTGGGAGCGTAGGGTGGATGGTACTAATTAGCAGCTTGTTATGGTGGTTAGGAAAATATTGGATCTTTGTAGCTCCTTGGATTATGTTTCCTTTTTCCATATTCCTTAAGAGTGGAATAGGGTTGTGGATTGTCTGGCTAAGTGGGCCTCAAAGTATTTGGAGGGTTGGGATGTTAGTGATTGACACCTTTTGCAAGTCTTGATTGTGTTTTTTTTTTTGGATAAGTTAATTCTGGTGGACAAGAATGGGCAATTGGTTTTGCTAGGGGGTTCCCTAGGGAGCTCTTTTTGCCATCTGGTGGCCCTGTGGCCTTTGGATTTAGGGTAAGTGTAAGAAGTTGAGTCCACTTCTAGTGGAAGTGTCATTTTTCAGCTTTAAAATAGGTACCCATTCATTTTTTAGAATAATGTTGGTATGTGGCGACTAATCATGCAAATATTGTACACTTGTAACGTATCCTCGTCAGGGTTTGAGGCCGGGTTGGGCCCTTAGTGGGGGTTCAGGGGTGGCAACCCTCAAATTTTTTTTTTCGTTAACACGTCAAGGTTTTCCCGCTAAAGCGTCAAGGTTTTCCTACTAAAGCGTCAAGGTTTTCTCGCTAATACATCAAATGAACAAAAAAAACTTTATAAAACCCTAATTCTAGAAGCTTCCAAAAAGCTTGTTATAAGTGGCTGGGATGTAGGTGCAGTGTGTGTGATTTGCAATATTGTAATTTGTTTTGCATTGGATAATAAAATCTTTGGGTGGCTTAGTTTCTATGGATGTAGCCCATATTGAGTGAACCACGTTAAATTTATGTGTTGATCTCTTTTATTTTATTCTTCATTATTATTTATGGGCTAAATTTAATCTGCATAAAATTGTTAATGTTTATTGCTCCAATATGTTTGAATCCTAACAACTAGTATCACAGTCATGTGTATTTCGGTTGATTGGCAGGAAACCTCTAGATTTGAGTGGGAGCAATGGAAGAAGGCAAATTCAAGGTTGAAAAGTTCAACATCCAGAATTATCAATTATGGAAGATGCAAAAGGAAGATTTTTTGTATCAAAAGGATCTATGGTGGCCATGGCAAGGAAAAACAAAGAAAGATGCTACGATGTCCAATGAAGAATGTGAGATTCTAGATAGAAAGGCACTATGAACCATTTGGTTGTGCCTGGAACCATTCGTGGTGTTCAATATAACAGAAGCAAAGACAACAGAGGATTTGATGGAAGCTTTGGCTAAATTGTATGAAAAACTCTCAACCTCAAATAAGGTATTTCTCATGAAGCGTTTGTTTAATCTGAAAATGATAGAAGGTGGATTTGTGACATATAATTTAAATGAATTTAATACGAATACCAATCATTTAACTTCTATAAAAGTGAATTTTGATGAAGAGGTGAGGGCTCTCTTGATTTTATGTTCTTTTCCAGAAAGCTGGAATAACTTGGTAATGGTTGTAAGTAACTCTATCTCTAGTTCAAATACATTAAAATTTGATGATGTTTTTGGTATTATCCTTCGTAAGGAAATGCAATGGAAAAGCACAAGTGAGAGTTCAACATCAAGTAATGCTTTGACTGTAGAGAATAGGGGAAAAACAAAGGAGAGAGGAAAAAGCCCAACAAATCATGGGAAGTCACAAAGGAAGTCAAAGAAAGGCAGATCTAAATCCAGAGGAAAAAAATGGATTGTTAGCCGCTGTGAAGCAGGACACTTAGAAGAAGGTTTTCCTAGTCTTTCGAAAGGAAAACAAGGAGATAAAACAACATGTTGTGATGAGGAAGCTAATGGCTAGAAAGTAATAAATTGCAAGATGCTTTAATTCTATGTTTAGATAATGTTGATGATTCCTGGGTAATAGATTCAGGGGCTTCATTTCATGCCACACCCCATAGGAAATATTTCATAGATTATGTTCAAGATGATTTTGGACAGGTATATTTGGGTGATGAACCTTGTTAGATTGTTGGAAAAGGAAAGATAAAAATCAATTTGCAAAATGGAAATGAATGGTTGCTACAAGAGGTAAGGCATGTTCCAAATTTGAGAAGGAATTTAATTTTTGTAGGACAACTAGGTAGTGAAGGCTACATGGTTACCTTTTCAAATTAAGTTTGGAAGGTCACTAAAGGTGCATTAGTAGTAGCTAAAGGTTGAAAGGTAGGCACATTGTATTTGTGTATTAGTAATACTTACTCTACCTTAGTTGCTATGAAAACAGTTGCTACTAAGATAGTTATAACACTTGCTACAAGGATAGAAACAAAATTGTGGCACCATAGACTTGGGCACATGAGTGAGAAAGGGATGAAGATCCTTCACTTCAGAAAGTTGCTACCAGGTCTGAAGCAGATTTACTTGGAGTTTTGCGAAAATTGTGTTTATGGAAAACATAAAAGAGTCTAATTTCTCAAAGTTGGGAAAGAGAAGAAGAGTGAGAAATTAGAGCTTGTGCATTCAAATGTATGGGGACCAGCTCAAGTATCTTCTCTTGGTGGCTCTTGTTATTATGTTACTTTTATTGATGATGCAACTAGACAAACATGGGTGTATTTCCTAAAACAAAAATTAGAAGTATTTGAAACTTTTAAAAAGTGGAAAGCTTTGGTTGAGAATGAGACATGAAAAAAGTTGAAGTGTCACAAATATGATAATAATGAAACGATATTGCAGCAAAAGAATTTAAAATTATTATTGTTCATACAATGTGGAATCAAATAGGCAAAAACAATTCATGGAACCCTACCACCAAGAAATGGTGTGTTTGGGGAGGATGAATAGGACCGTGGAGCATCTGAGGCATGGAGGAGTTGCATGTTGGACTACCCCCACACTTTGAAGATGTTGTACATACCACTATTTATTTAATAAACAGGGGACTTTCAAATCCTTTGGATGGTGGCATTCCAGAGGAGGCTTGGATGGGTAAAAAGGTAAACTATTCATTTATGAAAATCTTTGGTTGTGAAGCTTTTGTCCATGCTAATATTAAAAATAGAATCAAGCTTGAGGATAAGTCTAAAAAATGTACCTTCATTGGATATGGAGTAGATGAATTTGGTTATCGTTTATGCAATTATGAAAATCATAAAATCATTAGGAGCAAAGATGTTATATTCAATGAGAAGCTCATGTATGAGGATCAACTGTAGGAAAAGAAGCATGGAAACAGACCAAAAGGAATATGGTGTTGGATGAGATTCTAGAAAATAAAATGCAGTGGTACTGATGCTCGGCAACAAGTTATCCCATAGTGCGCAGAGTGTTAGACATTCTACACGGATAACTAGACCTCCAGAAATATTTTCTCCATCATTATATTCTATATTATTAACTGATTCTAGTGAACCTGAAGGCTATGAATAAACAATGCAAATAGATAACAAAAAGCAGTAGGAGCTAGGCATGAAAGAGGAAAGAGAGAGAGAAATGGATTCCTTGCATAAAAATCTGAACTTAGGAATTAGTCAATTGCTTGCTTAGAGTAAAGAGAATTTCAAATAAATGGGGTTTAGAGTTGAAGGAAGAAGATGGAGAGGCAAAAGAAGATATAAGTCAAACTCATTGGTAAAAGGTTTTGCACAAGAAAATGAGTATAGATTTTGATGAAATATTTTTCAGTTGTAAAGATGACTTCTATTAGAACTATTCTAAGCCTTGTGGCTATGGAAGATTTGCATCTTGAACAATTAGATGTGAAAACAACATTTCTCCATGGCGATTTGGAAGAGGAAATATGCATACTGCAACCACAGGGATATGAGGTCAAGGGTAAGGAGGAATTTGTGTGCAGATTAAAGAAGAGTTTGTATGGCTTGAAGCAAGCACCTCGGCAATGGTATTTGAAATTTGATAGTTTAATGGTTGAACAAGGTTATAAAATACGTCATTCTAATTGTTGTGTCTATTTTAAGAAATTGGATAATGGCAACTATATTATCTTGTTGCTTTATGTTGATGACATGCTTGTTGTCGGGTCTAACATGCAAAATATTAATGAACTTAAGAAGAAATTAGAAAATTCATTTGCTATGAAGGATTTGGGTGTAGCAAAACAAATCCTTGGTATGAGGATCATACGGGATAGGACAAACAGAAAATTATTTTTGTCTCAAAGTAGGTATATGAGGAAAGGTGTTGAAGGGTTTAACTTGTGCATATTAGAAGAAGCAATGTTACACCTTTTCCTAGTCATTTTAAGTTGACTAAGGAGATGTGTCCAAAGACACAAGAGGAGGAAGACAAAATGTCTAAGATACCATATGCATCAGTAGTTGGTAGCTTTATGTATACAATGGTATGCACAAGGCCATATGTTGCTCATGCAGTGGGAGTTGTGAGCAAGTATATGAGAAATCCGGGAATGGAACATTGGAATGTGGTAAATGGATTCTTCGATATTTGAGAGATACTACTTCAAAGAAACTATTTTTTGGAGGAACAAATTCTTTTCTAAAAGGATATGTTGACTTTGATCTGTCGGGTGATATTGATAGCAAGAGGAATACTATAGGGTATGTTTTTACTATAGGAGGAATTTTCGCGTCATTTGGATTTCAAGACTATAAAATGTTGTTCTAAGCTTTCAGGCATTGGGAGAATTTGAGTATGTATATTTATTTACTCACGAGAAGCTAGCAGGGGATGATTTAGTTACAAAATTTTTTAGGAGGAATTGGGACAATGACAAGAAGATGTCCCTTTATATATTGATAGCCAGAGTGCCATTCATCTTTCTATGAACTCAACTCTGCATTAAAAAACTAAGCACATACAACTTAGATACCACTTCATCCGGTCAGTTTTGGAGGATGCACAGTTGAAGTTGGAGAAAATTCACACAAGTGAGAATCCCTCACAAATATATTTCACAAATCTTGATTACCACCGAGGAAATAATTTCCTGCGTCGGTTACATTGGACTTCATGATTGATAATGGTGGACATAGAAACCGATCAAAGCTGTAATCCATTGAGGAGCTTCTCGGTGTAGCGATGTCATCTAGAATCGATCTCCAAATTAGGAGATTATTTGAGTGTGGGCACGATTAGTCTCAAGTGGGGAGGTTGTTGTTATGTGGTGATTGGTCAGCCTGGAAATGCTATACACTTTCGTAATGCTTATCCTGCGTCGGGGTTCAAGAGTTTGGGCTAGGCCTTAAGCGGTTAGGGGTGTCTGACCCGACGGTGGGGAGCCTTCGATATGAAGTTTGAGGATGCAACCCTCAATTTTCCATTAATATGTCAAAGGTTTCTTACTAACATATCAAATGAAAAAAAATGACTTTGTAAAACCCTAATTCTAGAAGCTTCCAAAAAGTTTGTTATAAGCGGTTGGGATGTAAGTTGTGGTGTGTGTGATTCGCGAGATTGTAATTTGTTTTGCACTAGATAATAAAATCATTGGGTAGTTGAGCATATGTGGATATAGACCATCTTGGGTGAACCACATTAAATTTATGTGTTGATAGCTTTTGTGTTATTCTTCATTATTATTCCTAGGCTATTTAATCTGCATAAATTTGTAAATGTTTATTGCTCCAATCTGTCTGAATCTTAACAAATAGGTACCCATTTTAAAATGGGTACTCATTCCAAAAGGTTTGAAAATCACAATCCATGTTTCTCATTTGGATTTAGGCTTAGAAAAGGCATGGTAACCCAACCTTTAGCTTTGGAGCTACAAGTACAAGGTCATGACAATACTGAGAGAAAAAATTATGTCAATATGGCTTATAGGGTTTTTTTTTCAGAATTATTTTATGAAATTAAAACTCATTTTAGATGAGATTGTGTAGATTCTAAATGTGTAATTTTTTTCCAATTGGATTATTTTTTCTATTTTTCAAATAATTTTTTATGAAATTGGTCCATAAGCTTGAAATATCAGACTTTTTTATTATTATTTTAATAACTTTTTATTAAAATATTTTTTGAAAAAACAAATTGTACATGAACAATATTCAGATAATTCTTTTCAATTTGAAAAAAATAAAATAAAAAAATGATAGGTTTAGGTCATCATATATGTGATGTCATGAGAAATATTTTCAAAACAACAATTATAGCCAACAAAATTAACAAAAGAAAAAAGCATTAAAAAAAATTACAAAAAAAAAGTATCATAGACATTTTCAATGTATTTAGAATCATTTACGAAAAGGATTAAAAAACAATTATTTAGGTCAAAATATATGGATGGCGATACGTGCATGAGTATGAGTAAAAAAATAGTAGTTTTTTTTAAAATTTGTAGTTTTTAGACATGCCTATTGAAAATCAATTTATGTCATCTGGGTATTAAAATAAATTACATATTTGGAAACTAGATTCCAAGTACTTCATTTCATATTACTAAATTTTTTTAAGACTCAACCTTAAGTGCTTCAATTTTTTAGGTCAATTTTGACAAATTCTAAAAATCAAGGAAAACACTTCCACTTTTTGGCCAAAAAGTGGACTCAACTTCTTGCAAACACCCTTTATATTTCTTCTCTTGATCAATAAATTTTTACCCCTTCTTTAAAAAAAATATGCTTTTTTCTAATGTAACTTACATAATTCTTATATTAATATTTTACTATATATACATGTTTTTAGGTGAATTCATGACCATTTGATCCCATGTGCATGTCTTAAATGTGTTAAAATTGAAATATTAAATAAATAATGTTTGATTGCCTCAAAAAATGTGTTATAATTACAAACATACTTAATATAATATTTCCTTATGTTTCATCATATTAGACATGTGCAAGAGTATATATAGAAATATTTTATAGCTATCATTTCTTCACAAGTGTAAGAACTTGATTAATTTTTTGAACCGTAGAAGCCTATTCATTCAATCATTTCACAATAAGAAAATTACAAGTAGATAAAATGCAATTTTTTGTGTTGTGTGTGTGTGTGTGTGTGTCTGTGTGAGAGAGAGAGAGAGAGAGAGAGATAGAGAGAGAGATAGAGAGAGACTATTTATTCAATCATTATTAAAAAAATACGAGATAGTGTATGAATTTTCTTGTGCTAATATTCTATCTCTTAAGGATTTTGTGTGTGTGTGTGAGATAGAGATCCTATTTATTCAATCATTATAAAAAAAAATTACAAGGAGATAGTGTATGAATTTTCTTGTGCTAATATTCTATCTTTTAAGGATTTTGTGTGTTCAAAGTGGTTATTAAACATAGTTTCATTTTCTTGAGAAAATCTTGATAGAAGCCATTAATGCAGTCTTATAATTTTTTGAGGAAACCTTGTATGGTTTAGTTTTTCTAGAAAATAAATTATGTGATTTCATGTTTGATTTCAAAGCAACCAACATCTCTAATTTGATTTGATTATAAAAATTTAATATATTTATCTTTACCAAATTCTATAAATATTGGTGAGAGATAGACCATTGTCGATTCCAATAGAGTTCTCCTCTTTAGAGTGGGCACATACACCCTCACTTCCAACCACCTTATTCTCATGGACACTTACCTTCTCACACTACAATACAAGATATACGTGCATAATTTTTTATATTTTATTTTTTCATATTTCTATTATTTAATTGATTGTATGGTTGTACACTTTATTTTGTAGCTTCTCAATCTACACTAAATATGGGAAGACTATCTTGGAGATTGATGCAAGCACATCCATGGTTGACAAGCTATCCTCATCAACCAAAAAAAAATTCAATTTAGTAGATTAATATTTTAGGTGGAATAATGTTTGTTATAGGTGAAATAATGTCAATTATTTTGTGAAATAAGTTGAAAAGTTGTAGTGTACATTTTGGTGAGTTTCATGTCATTTCGGTGGCATTTGCTTGTGTCTTCATCTACCCAAACTTGGGCATTGAAATTGGGAGGCCTATGTACATGCATTAAATATTTTGTCATGATATTCCCTTTGAATTTGGGTGCTCACATTGGGAGTTATAAGTTTGAATTTCAAAAGGCATCTTGTGGAGATAGTGGTATGACAAGAATCAACTATTTTTAGCAAATTGTCATAACCTTGTAAGAGCATATTCTAAATGACATAACATGCATTTTAATGCAAATTTGGAGAGAATATTGGACTTGTTTGTACCATTTGGGGATGGGAAATTAATCCAAATGAAATAAAATAACATTTCATTAGCGCACAAAAAAATAGCAAGTGATTTCATTTTATAACTAGTTTTGCAGGATGAAGTCTTAGAGCTTGCAGGGAAGAGATAGTTTTCAGTTTTGAAGGCCATGTTATGGTAGTACTTTCTTGCAGGTGTGAGGAGGTTATTATAGCAGCAAAAGGTCCTTAGAGACCATTGTTGAAGATTGATTCAATGGAATATTGGAGATTGGAAGCTACAAGTTGAAGATAGGAGGTTGCAATTGAAAGGAGGAAAGTTGTTGTTGTTGTCTTTCTTCATTTTCATATAAAAATTAGATTGTAATTTGTTTTGAGTTTCTATACATCATTCCTAGGGACTATAAAATCTGATATAATTAGGTTTTTTGAAGTTATGTAATCCTTCTTGTAAGTTTGAAACATAATACATTGATTCTAGTTTGCAAATTTTTGCATTCAAACTTTGTTGTTTCTGGTGGTGTGTGCATATCTCTATTGGGATTGCTGTTTGATTTCAGATTTGATTATGGGGAGAGTATCCCTTTAAACTAGTGGTATCAGATCTGGTAATCCTAAGTGTGTAAACAAACTATTGAAGAGAGGTAGTTTACACCAGGACTGTGAGTGTGGGTTGTGAGAAGAATGAATGCAAGAGGAGCTCCACGTGGTAGAGGTAGATGAAGAATAGAAAAATTTGTCCATAGTGATGATTTTAGAGCCTTGAGAAGGCAAGTTGAAACTTTACAAGAAGAGCTACATAGGAGAGGTGAACATAGGAGAAGAGAATCTACAAGTGAAGATGAATCTTCAGACATTTCAAGTCAGTCAAGTGGTGCAAGAAATGTTGTAGCAGCAACAAATGATCCTATTATTGTTGCTTTGTCAAAGATTGGAAGGAGACTGAAGATTGATGTTCCAACCTTCAATGGGAATTTAAATCCAGAAGAATTAATTGATTGGATAAATGACATGGAGGATTTCTTTGAGTTTGAGGAAATTGAAGACCCTGACAAAGTTAGATTTGCAAAAACAAAGTTGAAAGGGCATGCTAGCATTTGGTGGAAAGAAATACAACTTGAAAGAGGAAGAAGAGGAAATGATAAGATATCCAAATGGAACAGAATAGTAGGGAAGATGAAAAGACAATTCATTCCAAGAGATTATGATCTTGAGTTGCTTAAGAAAATGCAAATTTTGAGACAAGGGACAAGAACTGTGAAGGAGTACACAAAGGGCTTTCATAAAACTCATAAGAATGAGACATTCAAAATCCAACAAGGAGAAAGTAACAAGATATGCCAATGGACTAAGGCCAAGCATTCAATGTTACACCCCAATTGTGTAATTACTATTTACTATTACTATGTAGGGTAAAATGTGAATGTAATGTGAATTTTGGAGATGAATAAATTGTGCTCATACCATGTTATCAATGTGAATGCTATCTCATTTGATGTTATTTCATGGGGAAATACTGCATATATGTGAATAGATGGATATTGAATTATTATTCTAACTTTGGATGTGTTTATGTATACTACATATGTTGTGAACAATTGATTGTCGTAGGCATGTGTTAATGGTTGCAAGTAAATGTTCATTCCTCCAGGTGGAGGGGAAGTATCACTTGGGAGAAGATCTTGGTCGGTTAACTGGTAACGTAAACTATCTGAGCTTACACACACTACAATAGAATAAATGAGTTGGGTTATCATGTGGGAAGTAGGTAAGTCATCCTTAGTGTAATGTGTCTACATTAGTAAGGGTCTTGATTACTATTGAATGCATGCTTGGGTGATGTTTATATGTTTGAGCTTGTGAGTCCTTCCTTATCCTTCTGTTTTGTTTATGTGGTTGATTGTGTATTGGGATATATGCATACATTCATATGACAACATACGCGTACGATGGATATAATGGGATGTCCGTACGAGTACGACGACATATGTATAGATATGCATATATTTTTATAAGCAAATGATATGTTTCCATAGTCGCATAGGTCATGATGATTCAAATATTGTATCGATCATTTGACTGTCATGATGATGGATAATATAAATATATATTTGTATATATATAAATACACACGTAAGCGTAAAATGCTTAATAGAGGGGTGTGTATACATATATATATATATATATATATATTATTATCATACAACTATTGGCTTATTTGTAAATATAAATATATACCTAAATAGTGTACATATAAATATTATGTGTATGAATATATATACATTTTAATATTTACGGATATGATAATAAGAGTAATATGTACAAATAAAGAATGGATATATATACTATGAGGATAAGTGTATATAAACATACTTTATTGGAATGTGGAATATATGAATATATATTAGCATATAAATACATAAACATATATATATATATATATATATACACATATATATATATATATATATACATATATATATATATACATATATATGTGTGTGTGTGTGTGTAAACATAATTGTATGTTAAGAAGTTGATAAACAATAGCAAGCTTTTAGGACAATCTATAACATATACATGGGCCGATTTATATGCAATATATATAAGCATGTTTGAGGCCGATTTATATGTGAAACTTAGGCCAACTTATACCCACATATGTATGGTCAATGTAAGTTGGGTATTGCACTTTTTAAATAACGCTTAAATAGAAGATATGGTGCATGAAACCTTGATGAGTAAATGCAAGAGGAAACGTATGATCATAGGCGTGCATAAGAGGAGGAAAGATCTCTTAATACAAAGAAGATCGTTGCTTAGTGGTGTGTGGAATAAGGAAACATTATAAAGGCTATTATGGTCGATAGAGACTATGTGAATGGAGGTTGATAATAGTCATTATTGACTATGTCAAATGAAGCCAATTTAATAGCTTATGACTGTTTGTATAAGCCGATTATAATTCTAAAGACACGCAATTTATGACATGGGATTATTGTCAATGAAAAGCTTGACTTGGTCAATGCCATTAGTAAGACCAACCTTGACTTTGTCAAACGTATTTATATGTTCAAGTCGATTCATCCTCTAAGAAGTTTGATGAAAACTTGTTGTCATAAAATGGAAGTTGACTGCTTCATTGGCAGTTAAACCACACCAAATATGAGGGAGAGTTAATGGAAATGGTGCCACCTTTGAATCTAAGTTGTTGTAGATGTCTTTTATTTGTGGCAATTTGAATTAAGCATATGTAGATTGAATAAGTCTATAGATTGTTGTTACTAAACAAGTCGACTTGTAGGTGATTAAGCTGAGTATTAGCTTAAGAAATTGTCACCTTTCTGATATGTTTTGTGTTGCTTTGTATGGAGCTTGTTGTCCATTAACATGCCTAAACTATAGGCTTTGAGGTTGCTTGGTTGCTCTATAAATAGCTGAACCATTTCATTTGGAAGGGATGCATTCTTCCACAAGATCTCACATCTTTTGCAATTCCTATTTCTGCATTATTACTAGCCATACTTTGTTTTACATTGAGAAAGAGATAGGAAGTGAGTTCTTTTAGTTTGAGAGGAGGTTATATTTTGAGAGGAGTAAGCTATCAACTTGAGAGAGAGAGTTTATGGTGACATTCTTGAGAAGTTGTTTACCAAGCTTGCTGTTGTTGGAAAAGGCTGCATTGTTTCCATTTGTTTGGATAAATGATAACAGGCATGGGGATCTCTTCTTCTTTGTTATTTTACTTTGAAATTATGTGTCTTGCATGCATGGTTGAGATGTCTTTCCCAATATATGTATTAGAGGAATTAGAGTGTTTTAAAAAGGAAATTGAAGCTTTTATGTTGTTTTCATAATGTGTTTTTAAGTACTCCATAGTAGGAGATGAGTGTTTATCATAGGTATTATCATACTAGGTATGATTGAACATGAAAGGCACATATGGTGCACTTAGCTAAGTTATTGATTTAACTAGGAAATCTTGTGTTTACTCCTAGGATAGATAATCTAGTATGGGAGGGATTTTGTGTACTTACTTGTAAGTAGGGTTATTCCAAGTATGTAGGTTATCTTTGGCATGATGGACTATCCATTGAAGGAAATACCTAGCTTGAGTACTTACTAGTTAATTAGGTTTATTCCAAGTAGATTAATATGGTGATAGGTTATCTGGGATGATGGACTATCCATTGAAGGAAATACCTATGCGTAGCTTAAGATAGCCTTAAGTTAAATCAGCCCTGAGTAGTGTATGTGATAGATGACCCTCAGTAGAACATACTAAATCAAACACTTTGGCCAAAGTAGTGTGATGACCTTTGACTCCACTGTCAGTTCACCGTGATCCAGTATTACATGCTAGACAAAGATTGTGGGATTACAAGTTCTAGTTATGTAGGACACAACACTATGCTCAGTTGGTTGTCATTATCGATTACTCTACCAATCTCTTCGTTGAAGGGAAGGGCCATCTATCAAATGATAGATGTGCAGGGGACCGCATTATGAGTCTATGGTTGGCAGAAAAGTGCTTGAGTGATGCTTCTCCTCCACAACAGGCAACAAAAGAACCAAGATTTGAAAGGAAGGATCCTAGACTGTCTTACAACTATTTGTTCTAAAGCTCATTGGAGCTATGTATGTAAATGTATGTATTCTTGTATTGTTGTAACTTGTGAAGTTATTGTAATGAAATGGAATCTTTATTGTAATATGATATGACACCTTGTTCATATATTCTCAATAAAAGAAAGAAAGAAATTTATTGCAATGATTTGTTACCTAATTTACTTACTCGTATGGTGTAAATTTAGAATGTTTTACTGCATTGAAGGGTTGGCACATTACATTCAAGAAGAACTCAGTTTGATGAGAATTTTTAATTTAGAAGAAGCTTATCAATTTGCTTTGAAAGTTGAGGAAAAGTTGAATAGAAAATTTGATAACAAGCAAAGAGGAAAGGGTAAAACTAATGTGTAGAAAAATGAGGATAAAAATTAGATTGGAGACACTAAGGGTAGGGATGAAAAAGGTGAGAGCTCAAATCAATCCCGTGATCAAAATTTTAGAGGAAGAGGAAGATTAGGTGGAGGATTTGGAAGAGGAAATTACAAAATAACTTATTTTAGATGTGGAGAAGAAGGACATAGATCTTATGAGTTTCCAAAACTAGAGAGGAAAAATAGGAGGGATGAAAATAATGCAAGGGAAACAATTGTGAATGAGGAAGATGCTAAGTCTTCACACTCAGAAGAGCCAGACAATGGAGAAGTACTTGTTTCAAGAAGAGTCCCGATGAACGAAGGAAAAGAACCAGATCAAAGGAAAAGATTATTCAGAACAAGATGTAAGTGTGAAGGTAAATTTTGTAATGTTATTATTGATGGTGGTAGTATTGACAATATTGTTTTTGAAGAAATGGTAAATAAGTTGTAGTTGGAAAGAAGACACCCGCATCAATACAAGATTGCTTGGTTGCAAGATGATCGTAAAGTTCTGGTAAATGAACAATGTCTAGTAAAATTTAAGATAGGTGATTATCATGGTGAAGTTTTATGTGATATAATGCCTATGGATGTTTGTCATGTAAGGAAGCTAAGGTAGCAGAACAACTTCCTGCACTAATCTTGAGAGGAGAATAATACAAAAAATTTACAAATCTTTAACAGTTACATAAACTTAGATAGAAATAAACACAAATATCATGCATACCACAACACAATGATTTACGTGAAGAAAACCATTTCAAAAGAAAAAATCCACACTCTAAAAGCCACCCAATATATTATTCAACAATTAGAAAGATTACAATATACTTGCAGAGCAAGCTTCTCATAGGAGTATCACCACTCAGAGATCTAGAGGCAGCACAAACACTATCAGACTCTCAGAATACATCACAATACACAGTCGTAATACAATGCCCTCATAAAATAGGGTTTCCTTCTAGGGAAATTCAAGCTAATAAAATATTGGTAGTCAGATATGAGACATAATGATGAACGATCCATATTTACAATAATAAAATATAAATAAAATTTTCCTTTAAGGGGCGCTGCCCTCAAACTCTCGCCAAGGCACACTTGCCCCTAGACCCTAGCTGAGGGGATGATCCCACTGGACCCCTCGTGGGGGGGGATCCCCCCATGCTCCCCCGTCGTCATCAACTGAACAATACCTTATGTAATTGCAAGGTTGAGACACATTTTCTCAACATGTCACTTGTTATTGGGAAGGCCTTGGTAGTTTGGCAGGTGTGTAGTGCATGATGGGTATGCCAATACATACTCATTAACCAAGGATGAAATCAAACACAAGCTGAAGCCCTTGAGTAAGGAAGAAGGAAAGCTATGTAATAACACCAAAAAATTATTTGGTTAATGGAGTTAAATAGTTACTGGAAGGGGATGAGGATGAAGATGAAGATTTGCTGATGCAAGTTGCAATAGTATGGATTGCATTCAAGATAGGTAAAGTGAAGGTTTCAATGGAGAAATAAGAGGTAAAATTTGATTTTTGTGAGAATGTAGTTGAATCTTATTTACTTGAGTATGATAAGATTGATGTAGAAGAGGACATTGCATCAATGAATACATTTGTAGATGAAGGTACTACAGTTGAAAGTAAGGAAGGAGATGAGAAGGAGAATGTTGAGTTGTTTGGTGATCTTCCCTTTGCATTAGTTGAAGACTTCTTATGTGATAAAGAGATTAGTATGATTGACAATTTGTTGCAGGATGGAAAGGATGAATCTTTTGATTATGTTGCTAACATTTATGTGAATGCAAAGGAGGAAGTGATTGCAGCTAAAAATTGTCTTTAAGAAGGCATGGAGAAAGAGGAACACAATCTGGTAACCAAGGGTGATGATGAACAAATGGCTGTAGAAATAACAGAGAAAGAGGTAATGCATGAATTTCATTATTTTCCTGAAAAAGAAACTAATGTTTATGATTTTTCATATTTTTAGTGTATGTTGGTGGGAGATGAATTATGTGAAAAGAGGGAGAAAGAGAGGAAGAATGAAAGATGGAAGAGACATCAAGTTGCAGGGATAAGTAAGAAAGAAAGTTCAGGTGAATAAGGTAGAAAGATGGATTTAGAATGAGCATCGGATCTAAAAATGTTTATGAGTCACACTCATGAAACTTTTTTTTTCTACTGTGGGTGTCCGATGTAGGAGCATCCATGGTTGACAGGTTATCCTCATCAACCAACAAATATATTTTATTTTTAGTTTAGTAGATTAATATTTTAGGTGGAATAATATTTGTTGTAGGTGAATTAATGTTAATTATTTTGTGAAATAAGTTGAAAAGTTGTAGTGTGCATTTTGGTGAGTTTCATGCCATTTCAATGGTATTTTCTTGTGACTCTTCATCTACCCAAACTTGGGCGTTGAGATTGGGAGGCCTATGTGTATGCATTAAATATTTGATGTCATGATATTCCCTTCAAATTTGGACACTCACATTGGGAGTTATAAGTTTGAATTTCAAAAGGTATCTTGTGGAGATAATGGTATGACAAGAATCAACTATTTTTAGCAAATTGTCATAACCTTGTAAGAGCATATTCCAAATGACATAACATGCATTTTAATGCAAAATTGGAGAGCATCTTGGAATTGGGTGTACCATTTGGGGATGGGAAATTAATCCAAATGAAATGAAATGACATTTCATTGTCGCACAAACAAATAGCAAGTTATTTCATTTCATAACTAGTTTTGTAGGATGAAGACTTGGAGCTTGTAGGGAAGAGATAGTTTTACAGTTTTGAAGGCCATATTATGGTAGTATTTTCTTGCAGGTGTGAGGAGGTTATTATAGCAACAAAAGGTTCTTAGAGACCATTGTTGAAGATTGTTTCAGTGGAAGATTGAAGATTAGAAGCTACAGGTTGAAGATAGGAGGTTGTAGTTGAAAGGAGGAAAGTTGTTGTTGTATTTCTTCGTTTTCATATAAAAATTATATTATAATTTGTTTTGAGTTGCTATACATCAGTCCTAGGGACTGTAAAATCTAATATAATCAGATTTATTAAAGTTATGTAATCTTTCCTAAGTTTGAAACATAATACATTGATTCTAGTTTGTAGATTTTTGCATTAAGTCTTTGTTGTTTCTGGTGGTGTGTGCATATCTCCATTGAGATTGTTGTTTTATTTTAGATTTGATTAAGGGGAGAGTCTTCCTTTTACATGAGAGATGAGTTGGATGTTCAAAACCCCTCTTCAGTATGATGAAGTCTTTGATTTTAGCAATGAAAGAGTGCATCCTTATTAACTCTTTCTCTCTTTGCTATTTTTGTAATTATGGTTTGTTAATCTATTGATAAAAGGATTTCGTACAAGTGGAAGTCAAGTGTGATAGTGTGGGCATGATGTTCAGTTAAAATATTTTTAGTCTATGTATTCAACTTGGCATTTACCAATATTTCATGATGCATTTATTATCGTGCTTTAATAAATCTCCTTGGTGACATTAACCTTCCTCATGTGATAGGATCACACAAAGGACATGATAATTGTACCACCCTCCTTTGCTACCCAATGCTAAAAGAGCGAGACATTTTTCTTTAAATTTTGTATGTTTGTGCCTAGCATAACAATTGCTTGGTTTTAGAAACATTTGCTAAGAATTTGACAAACATTATACTAATTTCATTATTGGATTTAATATTCTTTGACATGTACTAATTTTATTCTCAACATTAATATTCTTTAAAAATATTGAATGAAATTATTTTAGTTTTGTTGTTAATTTATGAACTTAGGATTAAAATACTATTTTTTTGAATTATCTTTTTATTTAGTCATTTCATTTTTCTATGCCAATCACAATACAAACATATAGACTGTGTAGAGAGGCTTTGTGCACAAGGTGTTCTATCTCTCTACACTTTACTTAAACATCACACTCTTCAATGATCAAATAGTCAATAACAATTGTAGACTTCATCCCTAAAAAGAATCGGTAATTAGTGAAGTCCATTTTTTTCCTAAAATTTGAATGAATTGATGTTAATTAAAGGAGCTCAAATTACTAAACAATGTTAATGTGTATTTTCATTCCCAAGAGCTTGGAGTGTGTGTACACTATCACATACAAGTGTTGTTTGAGCCATTTTAGTATGTTTCTATATAGATACATTAATGAGAATATTGGATAGGTTGGCATTCAAACCTAGAACCTATTTGTGGCTATTGAAAATTTTCACCATTGTGCCACTTGCCCTTTCATGATGAAAACTTTTTAATTCTATCAAGAAGCAAATTTCAATTTCAACACATTCTCTAAAATACATTCATGTTGAAATTTACTATGATATCAAATTCATTTTTTTTTTTTTATACAATAGGGTGTCCTTGTGACCGAGCCCAGCGGCCTAGTAGCCCGTATCTTGGGTGCCTGGGGCAAGACTAATCCCCTGCGGGTGAGATCCCCTGCCCACAAGAAGTCCCACCTCTAAAACCCGAAAGTAGAGTCAAACCCGAAACCGAATCTAATTCTAATAAATTTTAGATATATAATTTTTAATTCTACTTATTTTTTTTATTATTTTACTATAAAAACTATTTCACTAATTTCTATCCTATAAACAATACATTCAATAACTACATACATTTTATATCATTTTACCTCTAATTAATAACTAGATAGATTTTATATCATTTTACCTCTAATTAAAAATTTGACCATAGCAAAATTTTTTAGAGTGATAATATTTTTTAATCACCTTGACCAGGAAGTGTGGCTCCATTTGCTAATTTATTTTATAGACACTGGGATGCGGTAGATACCAACCAATCTGCCCGCACAACCTTTTTTATTTCATTTGTAATTATTAAAAAAAAAGATATAACAGTGTTGCGAGATACGAAGGGATTTCGTTCTCTCTGCAGCAGGAAAGGAAGGAACCCTCGTTTGGTTTTACCGGAGGTATTTATTATCTATCGTATGCAAATTGTACATTTTTTTTTCCGGGGAGGGAGGGGATTGGATCCAGATGGCCTTCTTTAGATTCACGTTCACTGCGAGATTGAGTCAGAAATTAGATTTAGAATAAGTTTAGCTAATTTCCTCACTGTAGATTTCTTTTAATTTTTTCAAAATTACGCTTATCACAGATTCTGTTAATTCTGTTGTATTTATTTCTACAGTGGTCCTTCAGGAGAAGAAAAATCCTGGCAGTTGCGTGTTTCTCAGGGCAACTGTGCTTAGACCTGTAGAAATTATTTTAAATATTATGTTTTTCAATATATTGGTGTAGGGAAATAAACGCAACCCTACTGTTTATAGATCAACGAAATTGATATAAAACAGTAAATGCAAAGAGCTGAGATTGTAAATGTAAGTGAAATTGAGAGGTTTAGAATAGTTTAGCTCCCTACTTTTTGATTTCTGAAAAATTTGGCAAAGTTCATAGCTCTGCTTAAAAGACAAAGGGATGTGTTTGCCTGGTGTTATGATGATCTCAAAGATTTTATGGATGGTACTTTTAAACATCATATTTCCCTTAAGCCAGGAGCTTATCCCGTTCAAACAAAAGCAAAAGGCAGTTTAACCCAAAGATAGCAGATGTTATTTTTGTTGAGGTCGATAAGATGCTTAAGGCTAGGATTATTTATCCAATTCATCATTTAACATGGGTTGTCAACATTGTCCTTGTTAGGAAGAAAAATGGTGAAATCCATATTTGCGTTGATTTTCAAAACCTTAATCAAGCCTCTTTGAAGGATAATTATCATCTTCCTATTATGGATCGTATAATGCAAACGATCTCAAGGTCAGAAATGATGTCTATGTTAGATGGCTTTTCAGGTTACAACCAAATTAGTGTTGCTCCAAAAGATCAACATAAGACAACCTTCACCGCTCCTTGGAGTACCTTTGCCTATAATAGGATGCCTTTTGGGTTAATGAATGCAAGTGCTACTTTTCAAAGGGCCATGGACCTCTCTTTTGGTGATTTGAGTAATAAGATTATTGTTATTTATTTTCGATGATTTGACAGTCTTTTCGAGGAAAAGAGAAGATCATGCATATCATTTGAGGTGAGTTTTGCAACGCTGCCATCAACAAGGCATCTCATTAAATCCAAAGAAATTTGTCTTTGGGGTCACAGAAGGTAAGTTGTTGGGACATATAGTATCTAAAGAAGGGATTCTAATTGGTACGAAGCAAGTCAAAGCTATACAACTACTATCTTTACCTTCTAGCAAACCAAGTGTCAGGACTTTCTTTGGTCAGATTAATTTTCTAAGAAGATGTGTGCCAAATTTTTCAGAAATAATTAAATCTATTTGTAGATATGATGAAAGATAAGTGGATAGACAAAAGGTAAAAGGGCTTTTAATCAAATCAAAGCAGCCATAGCTTCTGACATTGATTCACCCAGATTTTACAAAAGAATTCAATAATTATTGTTATGCTTCTAACACAACTTTGTCTTCCATTTTGACACATTACAACGAGGAAGAAATTGAAGCACTTATCGCCTTCATGAGCATGCCTTTGAAAAAGCATGAATTGAAATACTTTGCAATGGAGAAACATGCATATGTTGTGGTTTGAGCGGTAAATCAGTTTAGGTTTTACATTTTGAATTCCCATTCTACAATTTATGTACCCGACTTAGTTGTCAAAACTATTCTTACACAACAGGAGATAGGACTAAATAAAAGAGCTTCGTGGATTGCTAAAGTACAAGAGTGTGATATTGATATCAAACCCACAAAGCTTGTAAAAGGTAGAGGCTTGTGTAAGTTGATAACAGAAAATGAGTCAAATGAACAGGAAGAAAAATATCTAGACTTACTTGTAGCTCTCTTTGTTGGAATAACAGATGAATGGTTTTCCAATATTGCATATTTCCTTACATACGAAGAATTCCCTACCCATCTATCTCAGAAGGAGAAGAGGACAATCAAATTAAAGGCAGCCAAATATATCATATGGGGCAATACTCTTTATAATAAGGGAATTGATGGTACTTTTCTGAGATGTGTAGACAAGGAACAACAAAAGAGGTTACTTCAATGCTTTCATAATGAAGCTTGTGGAGGTCATTTATCTTCTTTAGTCGCAACATTTAAAATCCTTAGGAGTTGCTTTTATTGGCCTAGTATGTTTAGAGATGCAGGTGAATGGGTTAGGAAGTGTGAATTTTGTCAACAATTTAAAAGGAAGATTCAACTTGCTTCCTTACCATAGAGACTAGTAATAATTGAGGAACCATTTTAGTAGTGGGGTCTTGATTTATTGGTCCAATTAACCCTCATTCCAGTGTTTGTCATACTCATATCTTGGTTGCAACGGATTATTTCACAAAGTCGGTAGAGGCTATTCTTGTGATGTAGACAACCTCAAAGGTGGTATGCAGTTTCATCAAAGAAAATATTCTAGTGAGATTTGGTGTTCCCCATAAAATTGTAATTGATAATGTGACAACTTTTTCTTCTCATGAGTTATCTGCATTTTGTTATAAATATGGCAGTATCCTTGCTCATGCATTTGACTATTATCCTCTAGGGAATGGTTAGGTAGAGGCGGCTAACAAAATATTACTACTATTAATCGCAAAATGGTAGAGGATAATAAAAAAAGCTAGCATAAGAAATTATACAATGCATTGTTGGAAGATAGGACAACCAAGAAGAAAGTGATTGGGATGTCTCCATTTGAGCTGGTTTATGAAGTTGAAGTTAAATTGGCCGTTCCTTTAGAACTTTCATCTCTACGTCTTCAAAATTTATTAGAAGACTATTAGTTTAAATACCCATTGGAGAAAAGTAATTTATATTTAACCAAGATGGAGGAACAAAGGGATCAGGTAGTGGACAAAATTGCAGAACACCAGACAAAAGTAAAGCAGTTATTTGACAAGAAAACCAAACAGAGGAAATTCGTTGTAGGGGATCTAGTGTTATTGTGGGACAAAAGGAAGGAGCCGAAGGGGAGTCATGGCAAGTTTGACTCTATTTGGAAGGGACGTTTTCAAATCAGGCAAATAGTTGGAATCAATTCCTTTTATTTAACATATCTTGACGGTACGCATCTGCCCCTTCCTTACAATGCTCAACATCTCAAAATTTTTAACCACTGAAGTGGGTGATTGCCCATTCTATGCACATAAGTTAATTAGGAGTTTTTGTGCCTTTCCTTTCTCTTCCTTTTTGGTGTGTGTCTTCAATTTGTTCTCCTTACATTTTTGTTGAGTGTTCCTCCTCTTGAAGTTTTTGACTCTTTGCCCAATGGATGAAGTCACTAGTCTTACAAGTGATGCTTTGGGTTTTTCTACGTCCTTAAAGTCCTTTTCCATAGACAGAACCAACTGTTGCCCTGACACTTGGTTGAAATTTTAATTCTTCATCTTTTTAAAAATTTTGTGATTGGGAGTCATTCAATCCTCATTTGACCTTCACCTTTTGTCAAATTTATCCCCAAATGTCTTTGTTCAAGTCCCCAAAATTCCTTTAAGTTTTTGGAATAAATTGGAGCTGTTGTACTCACCAAGAACTCCTTTGTCGGAGGTTCTAGGTCTAAGTGGAACTCCTTTATTAGGGGTTCTTGATCCATTAGGAGCACATTTGTTGGAAGTTCCCAACCTCCGAGGAATTCTTGAATCTGCGGTTTTACTACATCGAGAACTCTTCATTTTCTAAGGTTGTTAGTATTTCTTCTCATTTCAAAGGTATGGTTGGTTCCAAGAAC
>VDFB02061939.1:0-14763 GCA_007258455.2 Sequoia sempervirens | reverse complement strand
TGAACTTGACTATATTCCTCGACAAGATTTCTGAAAGCTAAAAATAGCCTAAGAGAGTAAAAAATAGCCTTTCAAAGAATTATTTTCAGCGAAAAATCCAAGATATGGGTTTTGTCCAAAAGGATTCTAAGACAACCCGTGAACGTCGATTTGCGAAAATTCAACTTCTACTCGATTGTACAAAGATTTTTCACTTGAGAAAATTAGCAATTCGAGAACGAATGTTCTGAAGCTGAAAATTCATGAAAAATCAAACGCACGTTTCTAACTCGAGGAAATTATATAAGAATGATCCAGATACTGAGACTTGCCAAATTCGCCAATTTTAGGAACATGCACAATGTATTTTGTGAGAAATCTGTGATTGAAAGGATGAAAAAGACGTTTTTATTATGTCTTCTTCTTGTGAAAATCGCCCAAGATTTCTTCAGATTGCTGATATTTGTGAACTTGAATCTGCAAAAAGATATGTTAGGAAAAATCGCCTCTGTGAATTGATGTAGATTTTGCCTTGAACTGGAAGAATTCGCCTTGTTTTGAAAACCACGAATTTTCTTCTTGAAATTTGCGCCTTTGGTTATGAAGAAATTTGAATTTCCTCTGAAGAAAATACGAATTTTGTTGAATTTGAGGATTCGCCTTTGAGGAATTAAAATCCACCTTTGAATATGAAATCCGCCTTTGAATCTCTGGAGAACTTGCGAATTTTATTGATTTTATGAAAACGCCTTTGAGGAATTTGCGAATTGTTTTGGATGAATTTGCTTTGAAGATATGCGCCTTCTCTTCTGAAGAAATTCGAATTTTATCTTTGAAGTTGCTTTGAAATTAATAAACTTCGATTTCCCTTTGAAGATAATGAATTTGCCTTTGAAAAATACGAATTCCACTCAAGATTGGATTTGCTCTTAATGAAATACGAATTTCCTTTGAAAGCTTGTGAATAACAATGAAGATTGCGCCATGTTAAATAAGAAGAAATTCGCACCAATTTGATAACTGCAAGAACTCAAAACCCTAACAAGAATAGAAGTCCTCTGATTGGCTGCCTTTCAGTTCCACTGCCACTGTCTGGAAGTTCAAATTTGAAAATAATAATAAAATATTTATTATCATGCAAGGGCGCCAAAAATAGAAAATCGCCATTTATAAACAGGTATATTTTGAACTTCAGTTGACAATTTTGTTGAAGCTGTGAGATTCATTGTCAGACTTCAACGATTCTGAAAAGTCATCTTTTGAGCATATAGGCGTCCATTTGCTCAAGATACTTACTTTTATTAACTCATTTAATAGCCGACAAAGATCAATACATCGGGCCAACTTCGGCCATTGATTTCCTGGATGACCGTGATGTGCCGGGAGACTGACCAAGAACGCACCTGTCGCATCAGAATAGCGAAGAAACAACTGGCCGAGACACCTGACGCAAAATCCATCGCTTAACCCCTTGAAAAATTAGGCGCCTTTGATTAAATTGCTTTTACGGGTTCCAGACTTAGCCATTTCTCAAACTGCCATTTGACGCTTCAAACGGCTGCCGACGGTGAACGGTGAACCCTGCTGACAAGCAACGAAGCCCACTGCGTGCCTGGAGACATTCTGCATCCAACGACTGTACATATGACACCTGAAAGCTATGTTAAGGGCCTCAAAAATAAAAGTGCCCCTGGCTCTTGGTTGCACTGGTGTCATTTTGATGAAAGTTGAACTTTCATCCAAGTACCCTACTTTGACCTCTGATATCTGGAGCTGGGATGACCCAATTTAGGCACTATCTGTTTTAACGGACAGCCAGAAGGGCCCTTAAGAGAAGTCTCTGGAGGTGATGAAGCAAGAAAACTGCTTCTAAGGCCTCAAACACTCCAGTGCGTATTTTATTTAAAATTACCACTCCAGACTTAACCATTTTCCAGATACCTTCACTTTGCAGTATTACACTAAAGACCTCGCACGTACGAGCGACTGCCAAATCCCGAACGCTGACGGCTAGGCTCGTTGGATAGATAAAATGATTACGCTCAATAGCCGTGAAGACTTCGAACGCAAACGGGCTCATCTGACAGGCCTAAAGGCTAGGCGCCTCTAGACTGTGGAAATACACTGAAAATCATTTGTTGGTCCGCCCGTGAAATTACGTGCTTGGTAGAATCACCGCCACGATCACCGAAACTTATCTATGCTGTGATGATGCATCGCTGAGCTTGTATACAATATGTTAGAAGACTGGGTCAGCAAATTTCATCCTGAGGGTCCTTAAACCAGCTCGGGCCTCGTATTTGCACCGGAATAAAACGGAGAAGCTCAAACGGAAAACTTCTATTTTAAGCCGATTCTTCGGATGATCGACACCGGAGTTCAAACTCAATGATCAGGCTTGATATCTCGCGTTGACGAAAGGAAGCACCGTGAACTAATTGGATCAGATCCGGGCCATCAAATCAGTTTCTAGATTTACACCTCCCTAAGATGGGCCTTTACTAGAGGCGCTTGCTCAAAAGGACAAATTTCTCATATCTGGAAATTTAGGGATTTCAACTTCTGTCGCTGATTTCCGGAGCTGTGAGTTTCGGAATACCTCGCTGGATAGCTCGACGGATAGCCAAACTAATTCTGAAGAGACTGACTGGATGCTTGAGCATTTTAAACAAGATCTTGACCTTCAACAAGTTGGGCGCCCCTGGGCTATACTTGCACTTTCTGACTTTTCCTTTGAAAAATCTTCATAAATTGATCATTAAAAACTCCGCCTTGATCACTGAAATGACCGTGTGCAATGTGAAATGCCGTTGTGAGATGCTCCTCCATCGTGAATACTCCATTCTGAGTCTCTGCTTTAGGTTCTGTTCAATATAACTGACTTTGACTGACAAACTATTGACAAAAACTCCATGCTTGATATTGCCCAAAACTGTGTTTTACAACATTTTAACAAGATTTAGACTTTTAAATACAAAATGCCTTGATGAAGCAAAAATTTGGTTTGGGTACAACATGAAGCTTTCTAGATCAAACTCCTCAAGAAGACCATCAAGCTCTTTAATTACTTGCTTGATTTCTTTAGCTCTTCGTTCATTCTCCCACTCTCTAAAAAGTTTGAAATCAGCAAACTAATCTTCTGCCTCCTTTAGTGCTATCTGAGTAGCTTCTTGTTCGCATTTCAATTCGCACCTCTGGTATGTGAATAAGGAACGAACAACTATGCACAAGTAAATTGCTCTTCGAATTAGGAGGGGAAGCTCCCTCTTTGCTGATGTTGCTTAAAGAAAGTAAACTAAATCTAATTTGTCAATCTTTTTGTTCAGCTAAGAGCACAAGGCTATAAAACTCAAGCGTTGTAGCTGAGATTTTCTCTTTTAGAAGTTCAACTATGACTAAGCCTACTCCAATGATGTTTCTAACCGCTCAAGTAAACACAGAGCTTGAGAGTTAGAAATGAACAAGGAATGATTCTTTGACATAAATACTTAAATAAACTTTCTTCCAACGCACATCTACTATACATTCAATGCAAGCTGAAATAAATATCATATAAGCAAAACATATAAAACAGAAAGTTGAGACATTAGATCAAAGCAAAGTAGGCATAAGATTTCATTTTCTCAAATTTCAAGGAACAAAGATCACACTTCTGGGACAGCAGGATTGTAGCAAAATAGGCATACAGCTTAGCGATCAACCAGATTACATTGGCACAATACACATGAATTGGACAATAACTTGTTGTTAAAAGAGGCATACAAGCTTGCTCTTACACTAAGTGAACAATATTGAATAACAATTAGAAGGCACTAGTAGGCTCAGCGTTTTGTTATCACAAGCACGGTTAAAAAAATAATGGGAAAGGCTGCCCTTATTTATACACAAGCAGAGGAGTAGGGAACCCTAAAATCTCCTTGCGTTTACAACTAAGACTTGCCAACATGCAAGATTTATTTCTAAAACTAAAACAAGATAAGTATCAAACAACCTATGAAAGTGAAAAAAACAGGGAAAGTGCCAACTATTACAACTTGTTTTCTTTTCTCTTTCAAAGAATGGATAAGCTTGAAACAGGAATAGAAAGAAAGCGCGAAGAAAGCTTCAAGTTCATTGCTGCTTTAAATCTCAACCATATTTGCCAAAAAGCTGGAAATTGCCTCTCTATCAGGAGCATCAATACTATCTATAGCAAAATTTTGCTGTTCCAGAATTTCCTCGCCTTCAACGATCAAACTTAGAAAATCTTTGACCTCTTCAACTACTTTATGAGTTCTATTCTTGAAAAGCATTGCTGCCCCCAAAAGATGACTCATTAATTGATAACTTGGTGGCTTTGCAACTTTGTGCTTTTGACACTTCTGTAGATTTTCCAACGGAAGAGTGTTATACAATTCTTTTCGATACTTGTCCTTTTTCTCATATCACACCCTTTCACGCTCTTCAGCTGAGATGATGAAGTTTTTTGTCCATGGTGGTGTTTGAAAAGCAGTTCCCAACATCCTCCGGTCTGAGGCTACAAGATACAATATTCGCTTGGTTCTGAATCCCATGGGAGAGTACTGCATGTTGAAAAACTTGAATTTTGACAGTAAACTCGACTATGTTCAGACACCTTTTGTGCAAATTGCTGAAAATTGAAGGTTGAATTCTCCTGAAAAATGAGTTTTCTCGAAAAAAAGTTGGGACCTGGGTTTTATAGAGAACTTCGTTTTAAGAGGACCTAGATCATCCGTTTTGGAAAATATTGAAGGCTGGTCAAAAAGCAGAAACCCTAAAATTTTAGGATTTTCATCAAAAAAGCTGAGAGTTGGGTTTTGTGCAGAATCATGTTCTATGTGGACCCAGTTGATCAGTTTTCAAAAATATTGAAGATTTCTTGGACATGCGAGAAAAAGGTAGGTTCTTGAAAGTTGAAAAATTCTTCGAAGTTGTAGAGAATCAAGAATTGAGCTAACCCAGATTGCTGGAAATCAAAAATATTGATCCCCTTCTCTGAAAATTGATGCCATGGAGAAATAAAGTATGAAAAAGCGAGCTCCTTTGTGTGCTTATTCGAAAAATATGAAGAATTGTGAAAAAGCACCACGTTTTGGCTCTCGAATCCTGAAAAGAATAAAATTTTACGTCTCCTCTCTTGCTCTTGGATGCCAACCTGCAAAAAGTGAATAATGAAATCCAAAGCCTTCTTAAATAAATTTTGATGATAAATAAAACGCTTTATTCTCTGTTTTAAAACTTTCAAAGCCAATTCTGAGCAGGTTCGTTGAACTTGGACACTTTTATTGATGCAGGATAAAATTGGAAAATTTACTAAGGCATTCAGCCTCGGGCATACTTGGCCTGGAGCGCTTTTCCTCTCCAGACTTAGCCATTTTTTTCACCATTTTCAAGATTTTGCTTGATTTTGATCTTAGTTTGATCCTCGATTCCAAATGCTCGGTGAATGTTGTGAACTGATGAATGATCTCATTGCAGAGCCTAATTGAATCTGAAGAGATTGTCTGGAGATTGTAACTGCTAATTTCAACTTTTAGGCTCTCAAATTGTTGGGCGCCCTTGGCTACCTGGGGCACCCAAGTCTTCCAGACTTGACCATTTTTCTTGTTCTTCATCTTTACATTGCTTTTTGATCTCTTGATGAACTTGCAATTTCAGGAGCTAGATTGACCTGATGAACTAGCTGTTAGATTTGCTGAATAAACTGATGATTTCTAAGGAGGGTCTTGTTGATGTGATTTTTGTGACCGCACCAATCAGCAAAACAAAATAGTCCGAAGGCTACTCCGTTCTCTCTTGATCAAAGTATTCCGTGCGCTAAGATTGCAAGAAAGTTTGCACGTTCAACTCCAAGGTTCCGAAATACTTAGAATACCCTCAGTTGGTTTGATGTGAATTGTTGTTTTCACGAGGGGACTTACACAATTGTTCAGGATTCTTGCAGTTAACAACAAATGGATGGTTGGAAGGGATTTGTATAATGCGGATGATTTAGCAATAAGTACGTTTCCTAAAACTAACCAAAGATGAATGGAAACTAAATGAGTGAAAGGGTGAGAAAGTTCTAGATTCTATTCTAAATGCAAGATATGTGGAGCTCAATTTCAGCAGACTTTAACCGAATTTCACCTAGCCTCACGTCGGACAACTTTAGCAAAATTGGTGCAATCTTCAAAGGGATAGCAAAAGATATTCAGATTACAATTTAGCATACATATACCATCAAGACGACACATATAAGCATACAAATCACAATCGAAGTTAAACTCAAGATAATTTCCAGTCGACCACGCAAGGCAAACTTATCATCAACAAGTTGCTAGTGGTATGGAATGAAATGAAGGTACCTCAATAAAACACGACACATCCAAAGTAAACTACTTGCATGAAATAAAAATTATGCTACTTTATGCTACTTGGATCCGAAAGGATGAAGAGACCTTGCTAGCTATTCATGACAAAGACGAATTCCACCATCAATGAAAAGATCTATTATCATGAAAGTTTTACACAACAATCTTCACAAAAGTTTTCAAAGGGAAAACTTTCTTTCTTCTCCACACTATGCTAAGCTATTAAACAAAATGCCTCTCTGCTCTGATCTCCAATCTCTAGTCTAATCTAATGTCTAATGTGATACAAATGAAGGGGACTCCCCCTTTTATAGATAGCCCAGTCCAAAGGACGGCTAAGATTACAATCAAAAGAGTGGCTAAGATTAAGCCACCTCAGCCCTAACCCTAAAAACTGCCAGAATGGGGAGTGGTGTAATAAATGAGCAAAGATTCCCACTCACTCCCAAAAATAGTAAAGGTAAATTAATGCCCACAATCAAATTTAAAGATCCTCACCAAAGAGTGCATTCCCATTCCTTCAGTCAGAAACTCCAATGAACCTGCAAGTACAACCCCAACCTCCCGAATCGAAAATGGTGGAATGCAAATTGTTGAATTGACACCGCGATCAATGTTCAG
This sequence comes from Sequoia sempervirens, assembly GCA_007258455.2. Classification (NCBI taxonomy): domain Eukaryota; kingdom Viridiplantae; phylum Streptophyta; class Pinopsida; order Cupressales; family Cupressaceae; genus Sequoia; species Sequoia sempervirens. The sequence goes on along the minus strand of VDFB02061939.1, from coordinate 7,810 downwards.
TCTTTGTATTGTATTTTCTTCCAAGCAACTAAGGAATCCTACGTATTCGAATCAAGTCGGAGAAAGCGGGAAGTGTTCTCAAAGTCATCCCGTATGAAGGTCTTCACCTCTAAAAGTAAGTGCACCACTTACCCTCATAAATTATCGCTAGCTACCTTCATCCGATTCGAACTGGCTTTAAAGTACGCGTATTCTGAAAGTATTCCTCAACTCACTAATGATATTGGCCATAGTCTCTTCCATTCGGGCTGAATCCGGGCCCGCAGGTCAAGGCTGGCAAAACTAATGGCCCGCGGATTGCCGTGGGAAGAATACCATTCAGAAAATGTAATTCGCTATTCTCCCGTAGCTCACTCCTCCACTGTCGCAAGAATCAAGAAAGGGAACATGTCTCAATGCCTCAAGACGCTTGAATAACCTTTGTCGATAAATGTAGCATCTCCTGTGCCCCTCATCAACTACCTCCCATACATGCTAAATATTTCAGAGGTCAAAAAAGGAGCAAGGTCTCCCAAACTTTCTCTGTCTCAAAGACGCAACTCCTGCAGAATCACTCCTTGTTTGCCTCTTGTGCCATCTCTCCCAACTCCAACAAGTCACTAATTCCCACCTCCCCTATGTATCTCTGTGTAGAAGCTCTATCACTGAACCTCCCTCGGCCCACGCAGGGATCATTAACCGGTCAGAAAGAGCATCCAATCACAACCATGCTCTCTTTTCAACCTCTCTTGTACTTTCTTCCCCAAATAACTTTGTCCTTTTGAGGGCTAGGTAGGAGTTAATGTGATTCTCTGCCAATTCCTGCACCTCAGGGCGCCCTCTAATCTCCAAAGTTGTGACCACATAATTCTCAGGTACTGCTTCATCTTGGTCACAATCAACCCGTGGCACTGCCATGTGAAGGGTGCGAGAGCCATCCTCTCCAGTTGAAATCTTTGAAAACTTTCGTGCTCTCTTCTTTTGTGGAGGCGCACTGATTCTGTTAAAATACTCTTCCATCTCAACTGCTAGATCAATTTCTTCGCTGGGGCTTCTTCTCATCCTCTCCCTGAGCCAATCAGGTACTGTATACTGTATATCAAATGGCTGTTGTTCTTGTGCCTCTACTTCACAGACTTGTTCAACTTCTACGTCATTCTGGTGAGGCTCATCATCCTCAAGTGGCTGAGTATCTCCTGAAACTATATCATCATCATCCAAAGCCATCTCCAACTCCTGCTGAAACTGAGGGTTAGTAGCAGTCCCCTCATCAGTCTGCTGATCAACTCTACTAGGTGCGTTGACGCTCTGGCCAACTGACTCTCTCCGTGGTGGGTGATTATTTTCCTGTACCGCTCGCACCTGATTCAATGCATTTCTTTGATCAACAAACAAGGAAACCTCATGTATACTTGGAGAACGTGTCTCCAATGGTGTGGGTGACTCAACTACAACTCATGGAGGCTCCAGCTGAACAAGCTCCTGCCGAATTGGCTCTTTCCTTCTAGACTCCGGACCTCATGTGATTTGCTTCTTCCTGCTGGTGGTGGGTGTCCTGTGGTCTTCCATCAAATTGTAAGTCAATGCAATCGACTTACTCTTCAGCCTATTCACACGCCTGTCAACCCATGCCCTAGTGAATGTCAAGACCGGAATGGAAAGTGTGTCCAAATCTGCTATCTCAGGATCTGACCAATTTGGGAGTGGAAGTGGAGTATTTCTTACTGCTTCATAATCTGGATGGACAACGTCTATGTCCTCATTCACCTGCTCTGGTACCGGAATGACTTCACACTCCCTCGATTAGAAATTCTATGTCGTTTGCCGCTCCCTCCCAACTATTGGAATTGAGGGCATTCTCCTCGTTAGGCTCCACACCTCCGATTGGCTTCCTTCTTTCTCTTTGGGGTGAAGCTCTACTCTCCGAACAATCCCCCTACTATTCTAAGGCTCCCCCTGAACACAAATGCTTTCACTCAGCCTGAACTGAAGGAAGTAATCCCAACGGTAATGCCCTCCTACCTATAGTTGTTGTCTACTGGAGCTCCATGGGCGAGAAAAATAATAGCTAGTGGGGGACTTGAGCCGGGTAACCTGAGCTGTCTACTACCTTCCGATAACGAAATAGTTTTTTTCCAGCCCACCCCCCCGGTTACTGAACTGTACATTGTTACTGAACTGTACATTTCATTGGACTTGCCTCCCCTCAATATGAGAGAATCAATCGATAGAGATCGATTCGTCGATATGATAGAATCAATCTCTCGCGCCACCACCCTACTTCATTTTTCCTTCCCTCGCCCAAACCTAAAAATACCACCACCCAACAACATAGGCAGGGCAATTTTCTGTGGGCGCCACCACCCACCAACCCTAACTCTATGGGAGTACGGGTAACTGAGGAATCACGCCTGCGGGTTCTCCTCGCTCCCACCATAGCCTCACACAGCCCCCTCCTCCCTAGAATTTAGGGCCATGTGGTAGGCGGGCCATGGGTGTAGGGCCATGTGTAGGATTATTGCTGATACGCCTTGTAGGTGAGAGTAACCGTATTGTTAAAGTGGGGAAGGTGTATGATTCCGTGACCTGGGAGCACCCTCTTATATGAGGCAATTTTTGTACGCAATTACCCAAATTCACCATTGGGGCCCGCTCTCACCAATACAGGTGGCCTTCCTTAATGGCAACGGTGGTAACAGCATCCACACCGAGTAGAGGGCCTCTGCATGCATGGCACTGGCCGCTCATGCTTCCAGGTCGAACCGGCAAGCTTATCCGCCTGGCGAACGAAACCTTAGCCAGGGGATTAAATAGAGGTTGGTTGCCGCCATGGTTCTTTGCTCTAGTCGGGAAATAACGAAGTGCGTCAGAGAGAGAAAGGCGGATCAACTTGCCATTAATAATAAGAATAATTGGGGGCTGTATATAACTCGTTTCAACTGCTATAATCTGTCTTTTCGTCACGGCACTCGAAACTATATAGGTAGGGGGCCCCTCTCTTCTTCCTCTACGAAGCCGGCCTTCCAACCCCCAAAGGGTTCCCCCCGAACAACCTCAGCCTCAACGAACAACCTCCAGTCAAGATTCCCAACTGTTGCTCAAGATTCTCTTTTCCAGGTCGATATGACTTGACTGCTGCCCAGAGTTATATAGGTAGGGGGCCGACCTAACTCAATTCGTATTATAGACCCCCACTGTGAATAGGGCGCCTATCTAGAGTAGCCTCAATGCAAACGATATCTTCCGATTTGAGAGTCTTGAGCAACAGTTGAGAATCGAAGTCGAATCGCCCCTACACTTGCCCCTGGGGAAATCGAGGGGGCCCCTACTACTATACAGCAGATTGTAGAATCTCGAGAATGAATCGTATTCTCGAGTTTGCATTCAGGCTACTCTAGATAGGCGCCCTATTCACAGTGGGGCATATAGAATGCAGATAAACTCCGCATCCATTTCATTTGACCGCCATGGTAGTAACTGCCTCTGTGCGGTCAGTCCTAACCCCACCCCTACCGGTGCTGTTGGTAAGGGGCTGGTGGAAATAAGCCATGCTGCCTTGTTTCGTCTCTGTCAGGTGTCGGCCCGGTCCGAGAAACCCCGTAGGGCACTGCCTTTCATAATAACCCCACTTCTTTTAGTACGGTCCGAGCCCGCTGCCTGGGTTGGTCACTCCTTAGCGCTTGGGCTTCTAGTAGAAGCTTATCCCTTGGTACGGTCATAACCCCATTCTATCTCTTGGTACGATCAGTAATAAGCCCAGGTGTTGACAGTTATGACTAAGCGGTAGTGCACTTCCCTCTGGCTCTGCTACTGGGTCTGCGGTAACTCGCCCTAGCCTCTGCGAGAAACTGAGAGAGAGCTTCGAGAGACTTTGTAACTCGATCAACTGGTTCGTTCAAATGCTACTGCAGGCTCACCAATAGCAGGCTTACGGGGGGAGAAAGGGGCCAGCGTCAGTGAGAGGTTATGCTTCGTGAAGCAGCTTATCCAGTTCCAAATAAACTGATTCAACAGATGGTGCTGCTAGTGCTTATGGCTCTTCTGCTCCTGCCTGGTGGTGCAGGGGTGGAGCCTAACGGGATCATGCTTATTGGCAGCCTAGAGAACATCCTCTTCCTGACCTCTGCTTGGTCTGATGCATTAGCCCAATAATCCTCAACGTTTGCCTTGTGTTTAAACTCTTCTGACAATATCCATCTGATGTTGTTGTGCGGATCATAGTGCTGTCTGCCAGTGTGATATGAAAAGTGATAAAATTGAAGCTCGCTCTCGGCTTCTCTAGCTGCCTGTAATGAAGGACACACCTCATTGGAATTGCCCATGACAATTGGGAAGTCAACACCTCCCTTCTTCTTCTTCTTCTGAATCTTATCGTAGGCAACCAATTGCCTAGATATCTCTAACATCAATATTCTATTGGTTGGGTACTTAGGCAGCCTATATGGATATGAGGAAAATCCTTGCAGCCTAATGTAAGAGAACTTCGGAAACTGTATAAACCAGCACCCATACCTCTCAATCAATTCCTGGGCCTCCTTCGAGATTCTGTGATGCATTCGATCTTGAAGTGTCCTCATGATGTGCATGGTAAAGGCGTCATTGGCACACTTGTAATGAGTAGTACTAGCTAAATGCAACCTGCTGACAAGCCTCTCGCAGGACTCTGGTTCGGTGAGAGCCACAACCAGCGGTGTTCCCCTTTGCATGAAATCAGATTTCGGCCATAATGGCCAGAGATGTAAATGATGTAAGAGTCTATAAAATGTCTTCGCTCTTCCTGCTTCCGAGCTGCTCGTAGTAAGTTATCAACATCATTGCAGCCCGCCATTGCATCTTTTCTTCCAAAGCATCGAAGGTTGATGCATATCCAATGGCTGAAAAATAAATGACTGCGGGCAACCTCCAACTCTGCTCAGCATCATAATGAGATCACAATAATCCTGCTTTAGGTCGTCTGCTATGATTTGTCTCGGCAGCTTCGTACGAGAAGGTCTAGGGTTGCTCATCGAGTGAGTATTGATTGTCTCTGTACATCTCTCGAATGCAGTAGCATACATTCGTTCAGCTCTTTCTTTGGATTTGTAAACCATGTTCCTGTGCACTGGGATTCCAAAAGCCTCGCCAATAGCTGAAGGAGTGAGATTGGCAAGCACTTGTCCATCTGGTGACATGATTGATCTGTTTTCTTTCTCGTAACAGTTGGCGCACTCCATCATCAGCTCTGGACACTGAATGGCTGGTGGGAAATTAGCAGCTGCATACAATCTGCTTCGAACAATGTTGTGTGAGGTGTCTGAAGGATGATGATGACCAATTCCCAGTATCTTATTCTTGAATGCCTCCAAGTTGAAAGAGCCCAAATTGGTATCAGTCAGCTTGCCCAACTTTGAAGTGAACTTGGACTCTGGCATAAATGTCTTGCTCAGCCTCTTGATAACTGCTTGTCTGGATGCACCATTATTGTCTTTGCCAGTTGTCCTTGCCTCAGCCATCTACAACATAATAAACATCCATCAGCAAATTAATTTATAAAATAAATAAAATATAGTGTAGGGGCTGCCAGTCGACTTCAAGAAGTTGCAATATTATATCTCGTTTGCAAACCTCAGCTTCTCTTCAACAGATTTCGAACTTCAACCACTTAGAAACAAACTTCTAAGCAAGCTTCAGCAACTTAAAACTTCAAGAAATCTGCCTACTTCAATCAGCAAATCAACAAGTGCGCATTCTCAGCAACAATACTCAGCCTTAGCAATGTGATATTTATAAACTTCAGCAGTCCTCTTCAAATCGTACTTCCTCAGCAACTTTCAGATTTTTAAACTCAGCTCTTTGAAATTCGTACTTCTTCAACAATCTCAGCAAATTAACAAGTGCGCACCTCCAGCTTCAGCAATATCTTTCTTCAAATCGAAATTCCTCAGCAACTTGCAACGGTAACTTCAAATCTTTCAGAGGAAAATCGAACTTCCTTCAATCAACTTTCAGCTTGCACATTCACACTTTGGCTTCAAAAAAATTCGAACTTCTTCAACAATTGCAGCCACGACAAAAATTTCGAACTCCTTCAGCACTCCAGTCTTTAGCAACAAACTCAGCGTCACCTTCAGAGCAAATTTGAACTTCTTCAACTGTGAAAAAGAAGTGAGAAACTTCTCAATTTTATAGCAAAAATCGAATTCTAGAAGGAGCTAAGTATGCGCATTGGGACTTCCCACCTACTCCACTTCAAGGGATTCAAATCTTCCTCTCCTACACTCTGTCCGAGAATCCTTCAACCTTCTAGTTCGGTTAACGTTGACTGCATCTTTGAATTCACCTTTGTACATTTAATTTTAAATTCATCAATTTAATAAATTTCTATTTGCCTGAAGTTCCGCTCTAAATTTTGAAATTTGAATCACCTTCCTATCGGCCTCGAAAATTCATCCTCATAAGAACCGGATTAAAATCATCTAGGTAAACTCACCAATCATCGTCAAGCATCTTCCTTCAAAATCACTGTATTCGGGAATTTGCCTGGTAAGATTTTAAATTTTCTTAGAGAATTTCACAAATTTGAGCACTGACAAATTCTTCATGCTGAAGGCCTTGGCGAAGTGCGGGAGACATAGAAATCCATTCCTTATCGCAAACGTCCAGTACCCAGAAGAAAATTTTCTCCAGAATTTGTCGAATCCATGGGTACTCAACAAACGGGTTCATTTAAATTTTTAAAATTTTGAACCTTAGAAAATTATTACTCAATCAATTTAAATCCGTTCTTCATCTCTGTGAACATCCTGTTGCTCTGACTTGAGAAATTTTTAAATTCATCCTGCAATGCCAATATCTCTGACTTCATCACTGGAAAGTTTGCTCGTGCTTCAAGAAGAATTTCATCACCTCCATGGTCTAGGCGTATTTTCTAAGGAAGAAAATACTTTGCCTTAGAGAAATTTTATATCACCTTGCACTTTGAAAATTTGCCTTAGAAAATTTTATCCGTTTGCCAGTGGTGGAAATTTCATCAACTTCACTTAGAAAAAATTTTATTCATGAAGGCGCCTAGCACATTTTATTTTTCACTCACCACCTTGCATTTTATTCCACGCTTGAAAGATATTTAAATTTAAAATTCCAACACCTTAGCAATATTCATCAACACCTTGGGCGCATATTTAACTTGGTGAAGGATATTCATCTTGTCTTTGAAATTTTTTTTCAACTCTTAGCACTTTCCACGCCTAGCAACTTTGTTTTCACCACCACCTTTACACTCCACTTAGGCGCATAGCATACTTGATGAAGGATAAAACCACGCCTAGCATTTTATTCACCCTTGGCAATATTTTCTAACACCTTGGCATTTATCTTTACTCACTTCAACTTGGGTGCTTATTGACATGCATGAAGGATGACTCTTGGACTTCCCTGTTTTTGTCTTCACATGGCCCCATTTGGGCGCATTTAGCCCTAGGAGGAGGATGGGCGCATTTGAGAGGATAAGAAGAATTTTAAATCTCCAACGCCTTGCATGTGACTCTTCATCTTCCTCGTTTTTGTCCTTACATGCATGCTTTGGGCACATTTTGGCCTAGGAGGAAGATGAAACATGTTGACTCCTTTGACTTCTTTCCCTTTGGGTGCATTTGAGCATATGTGCAGGATGGGCGCATTTAGGGGGTGGTGGAGGACGAATTTTGTACTTAGAATATTTTCCGTGCTTCTACCTTGAGTTGGGCGCATTTAGCTATGGCTGCAGGATGAAAAACTTTGACTTTCCTTGACTTCCTTGTTGGATGGGGGCATTTTGATGGGTGAGGAGGATATCTTTGCCTTAGAATATTTT
>VDFB02061938.1:0-18168 GCA_007258455.2 Sequoia sempervirens | reverse complement strand
AGTTGACATCGACATATCAGCAGGATTAGCCTATTAACGGCTCTCGTAGGCTAATGAGGCATGGTGAGAGAGTCATTTTGCAGTCACTTGGTGATTACTTGGCTCAGTTTATGATTGGAGTAAGGTTTTCCATTATATTTCATCATTATTTCTATTTATGGAAACCTTATTTTATAATTTGATGTTGAGATGCACTTTATTAATAATATAATATTTTAATATTTTATAAAGTGCAAAAATTAAAATATATTGGAATCTTCTAGAAACAAAAGATAATATTATTTTATTGAGGCCAACCTCTAGAGGAAAAAGCATAAATAGACCTTGAGGTCTCACTTTTGAGGCAGGGCAGAATTGATGTTGATGATTGATGGTTTCTTCTTGAGTATTTGTAGAGCCAAGTGGTCTGCAGATAATCAATTTGTCTTTGGGAATGAAAACTCCCATTGATAGCAATTTTGAGGGTGTGAAATATCACCTGAATTATTGCAGCTGAGGGAGAGGTTACTTCAGACTTTCCATTTGTGCTACATTGCAAATTTTGTGGCCTTTGGCCAAATTTGAAAATAGAGATCGAATCAGCCTATTGAGGTATTTGGAGATAGGGTTTTCACATTAGCTCATTGAAGAAATTCTTGTGATTAGTTCATTGGAGAGTTGAAGATAGGTTTACTTTCCATTGATTCTGGATCTAAGAAGAGATTGATTCTGAGCAAGTCATTTCCAGATTTGTATAGAACTGTTTACAGCTCAAGGTCAATCAATTACAGCTGGGAGAGCAATTCAACATATATATGCAATTTATAATGTTGGCTTACAAAAAATCATGGTACATAAGAGGGTAGTCAGCTGTTTAAGATGGAAGATTGGATCAAATTATGTGGCGTAATTTGGACGTTGTTGGGACATTTTGTGAAAAAAAATCCAGGAAAAATATCGATTTAATTTAGGGAGGACAATTTGGCATCTTCATCATTTCTAATCAGACTCTTTCAGCCTCCCAAGAGCCACGTTGTTGTTCATACCCTTCTCATTTGGCACATCGATCTCACATCATACCAAGGGCGCACCTCATAGGAAGGCTGGGCGATTGTTCTTAGTCCATTTTGGAGGTCAAAGGAGCTGGTAAAAATTTAATAAAAAATCTGTTGCTTCATAACAGAGGCGGCAGCCTAGGAGCTTCGATTTGGGCACTTATGACATGACATTGCTTGCTTCTTCATTGTGGCACTAGGACGACTTCATTTCCAGCCAGACACAGCTTGGAGGAGGGCTTATCTTCAAGTTTGAAGCCGAAATTATTGCTGGTTGTGAGAGGCGACTTCATCAGCAAAATCGTGGCATGCACTTACAGTCTTTGCTTCATCAAAGTGTTACCTGTGTTTCATCATTATATCTGCATTTTCAATCTGTATAAGTATTGCCATAGTATGTGTCATTTTCAGTCAAAGAATATCATTAGTTGACATTCCTAGCTCAATAGCATTTTAATTTGTTCCATTCTTAGGGCGATCTGGTTGAGACTTGAGATCATTTGGCATATGGAAATCAGATTCTCTGAAATCAGACCATTGTATTAGAAAGGTGTTTGCTTTGAGGAAGTAATAAGGAATAGCTATTATTATGATATTCATCCACATTATAATCAGCTTCAGTATTTGCATGCCAAGTATTTGATAAAATGCCTCATGGCTGTAGATGCATGTCATGTACTTAGTTCTTCATTAGAAAGCATTTGAATTGCATAGGAGCATTTTAATTCATCTTAAAGCCTACATAGTAGTGATAGAAGCTATTTTAGCCATCAAAAAATCAATTGCAATCAATGTTGCATCAAACAACAAACTAAAACACTACTGGCCAACCAGCTACAAGGTTGCATATATAAACTATTTGGAATAAATTACAAATAGCAATCAAAAGTAAAGTTGTGGTCAGTTTTGAGTTAGCTCATTGGTGCAGAAGCACCTAGGCTGACCTCCATTTTGGTTTGCACAATTTTGGCTTGTACTGACTTTAGCCAAGTCAGGAATGCTTGTGTGTTTAGATTGGACCTTTAGAAGGTATTGTGTGTGTGGAGAGTTAGTCACTAGGACTAAAATCTTCATTAGGTTATCTTATTGTTAAATTTTGCTTTATTAAGATTTGGACAGTTATGTTAGAAGATATAATGCATCAAATGTGTTAAAGCCACATTCTCGTTGTTGGAAGATGCTAAAGGTCAGTTAAGGAACTGTTGGTTCGAGTTTAAGGAGATTAAGGTCCTATAATTAAGGATAAAGGCAGAGTTGCAAGATTGCATGATGAACTTGTTTGGTTGCATGCATTTTACTTGGCATTGGGAATACCTTGAAATCAGGGAAATGCTCGGTCCACTGCCCTTGTAACATGGGAAAGGCATCTCTAATGGGGATAATGGCTCGTAGCAAGCAGAGAGAGAGATGATTGTAATCAAATTTTGGTGTGTGAATAGAGGACAGTGAGCAAATTTCTGTATTTTTTCTGTTTTTGCTGGTAAATTCCATGTGTTTTTGAGCAGGGGCATAAAAGACTTTGTAAATACTGTTTTATCATTGCATTGGAGTTCTTAGCATAGTTTTGAGTCATTTTCTTTCTGTGTACAGGTTGCTTAGGATAGAATTGTAGTTTTGACTTCATAGAGTAGAGTTTACGAAGCTCTTTAATTGTAGTTTTGAACAGTCATTTTTGGAATGACTCCCCCATAGCCACTGACCACGGGGTCCTCCTGAGACTGGTGGAATATGGGAGTGGAGTCAGTCATTTGTAAATATTTGACAGTAGGAAACAAGTGGAATGAAGCTAGCATATGGAAAACCAAACCCTAGGCGAGCACTTGTTACCCGGCTAGGAGTTTGGTAGAGAAAAGATAAGAGAATAGGCAGGGGAATAGATAACTGTACGGAATCCGTACAGTACCAGGTGGGGTGAGGTGAGGTCTTCACACTCCAAAAGGTTTGAGACTTCCCTCAATACATTGGAGATAATTGTGGTTCAAAAACCAGTGAAACCCTAGATATTAGGATAATTAGCCCTCCTCTCCAAAAGTATGGGAATCACCTGTACGGAACAGATAGTAGCCTGAAACCAAGTGCAAGATTTAAAACTCTGAAAAGGGTGTCTGAAAGTGTCTTTTGTTGGATAGGTTGTGTGACAAGTTTGAGAGAAAAGGGCAGAAAAGGGACCGGTAAGGGCTACAAGGATTAGCCCCTTCAAAAGGCAAACTCTTAAAAGCGGTAGGAGTGAAGATTGCAGAACCCCCAAGTTGGCTTCAAATGGATATGAAATCCATAAAATCAGTGTATACAACGCCCCTGCTAGCAGTTCAAGCAAATTGGATGAAGTTAGCATCTAGATCCTTCTAGGTGGAAAGGAGACAGCAATTTCAAAGAGTGTTGAAGCCTCCAAGGTGAAGCACAAGGATAGTAACTCTTGTGACAGAGTTAAAGGAGGGCTTAGTTAATGATCTAAGTCAGTTTAGAACCCTGAAGCCATCAGGTTCTTGAGTGAAGACAGTGTGAAAGGTCTTCTAGTTGGTTGGTGCAAGCACATCTTGGAGGTATAATACACCACTATTACAAGGTGACGAGCTGCTTCCCCGCCAACCTTTTGGGGAAATGATTGCATTTAATTTGGTGTGAGAATCTTTTGTGAGAGTCAGTTTGGATTTGGTTTTTAGTTGGACAATGGAAATGGGCTTCATGACAAGATTGTTTAGTAATGAACAGGCAGTGGAAAGATTTGAACAATCATTGTTGCAAACACTTTCAGAGTTTGGACAGACTAAAGGATCCAATTTACTTCTTTCTACCAAAGGTCCAACATCACAAAACAAAAAGTTGGGTTCCTATTGCAGAGAGCCATACAATTTAAACCATGATTGTCCTTTGAGACCTAAGGGAAAGGCGCATAGAATAATGTGGGTTCCCTATGAGGATTCAGAACCTAAAAAAACTGACCAGCAAAGTAATCATGAAAAGATCGAACAGGATGCCATCAAGATGAGGGAAAGTTATGAACGGGAAGCTCCTCGACTCTTTGAGGACTATCAGAGTTTGCCAGATGAAATTAAAGCACAGTACTCTCTTAATAATTTTCTGAAGTTTGTTGTCATCATGAGTCCCGAAAAGATTGGGTTGGTAAAGTTTATTAGGAGGGTGTATAAAGAGAAAATTTCATCTAAAGGGACAAAATTCAGTCATGGGCACAATGTGAGCAGGAATAGTAGAACTTCTAAATCTAATTATGAAAAAGGTTCTATATCTAAACTCAATGATCAGGTTACAGGAACTCCCATAATGAGCAAAAATGAAATGAGGAGACAAGGTCTATGCTTCACTTGCAAAGGTTTTCGGGAGCCTAACCACCAATGCACAGATAATGAGGTAAAGAAGATTGAGGAAGGTCTCGTTTTAACACATGAGTACATTGAGGAAGAAGCCATGAAGGAGGTAGATTTGGAGATGCACTTGTTGCATGAGGATGAAATTTTGGTTGAGTCTCCTAAGGACACTACAGATAATTCACTTGTTGGTAAGGAATCTCAGGATAATGTTTGGGATGCACATGCAGATATTGTGGGAGACAAAGTGTATGAGGATATGGCTTCTACAACATCTTCTGAGACATCCTATGAGGTACATAGCAGCAGTACCTTAGATGTAGATGGGTGCATTGATGACAACACACATGATGCTATTGATTATGAGGGAAGTGATGCTGATTCAGCCTCATGCTATAGTTCAGATTTGGATGGAGAGAAAGAGGTGGTTCAGGAGATGGAACTTGAGATGTATGGTTCTGACCAGTTTGGAGGTGTTGTTCAATTTGTGAACAATCCTTTGTTTGAGGCAGACGCTACTATGGCCTATGATAATCCACTTTTTGAGATAGATGTTGATCGTACTCTAGACCCTAGCCCTGAGTTGAGTAGCGATAGAGATGTTTGGAGTCCTGCTAGTGTACTGGGATGTCAGACGCAGCTCATGGAGGGGTTTGTTGATGTGTACATGGTGCGGAGCACATAAAGTTTTGCATTTGAACCACATGTACACGACTTGCTTCAAGTGCACAGTTCTGATGATGTTGAGGTTGACAGGGTGCAGCATGATGATCCAGCTTCTGTCCAGGGAGTAGTTAGCACTCATGATGGTGATTTTGGGTTTGGCAGGTCTTCTACTTTGTTCTCTCATAATGATTATCATTTGATTCATAACTTGGAGACTTGTTGCGTTTTAGAGATAGGAGGTATTAGAGTGGCACAACAAGAAGCAATAGGTAGTGGCTTTCCAATCGTGTGGTTACATTAGATTCGCTATCACAGTTTTGGGAATGAGTTGATTCAGCAGATTGTGCGAGTGCTGGTATTGCAGAAATTGTTTGGTGATGACAGGGACATTATGCAGTTCATCTTGTGGGATCCAGGTGGTGAATTGCTTGAGGACAAGCAATTTCAGGAGGGGCGGCTTGTAATGTCCCCTTCTAGTTGGCAATGACATATTAGCAGGATTAGCCTATTAACGGCTCTCGTAGGCTAATGAGGCATGGTGAAAGAGTCATTTTGCAGTCACTTGGTGATTACTTGGCTTAGTTTTTGATTGGAGTAAGGTTTTCCATTATATTTCATCATTATTTCTATTTATGGAAACCTTATTTTATAATTTGATGTTGAGATGCACTTTATTAATAATATAATATTTTAATATTTTATAAAGTGCAAAAATTAAAATATATTGGAATCTTCTAGAAGTCAAAAGATAATATTATTTTATTGAGGCTGACCTCTAGAGGAAAAAGCATAAATAGACCTTGAGGTCTCACTTTTGAGGCAGGGCAGAATTGATGTTGATGATTGATGGTTTCTTCTTGAGTATTTGTAGAGCCAAGTGGTCTGCAGATAATCAATTTGTCTTTGGGAATGAAAACTCCCATTGATAGCAATTTTGAGGGTGTGAAATATCACCTGAATTATTGCAGCTGAGGGAGAGGTTACTTCAGACTTTTCATTTGTGCTACATTGCAAATTTTGTGGCCTTTGGCCAAATTTGAAAATAGAGATCGAATCAGCCTATTGAGGTATTTGGAGATAGGGTTTTCACATTAGCTCATTGAAGAAATTCTTGTGATTAGTTGGTTGGAGAGTTGAAGATAGGTTTACTTTCCATTGATTCTGGATCTAAGAAGAGATTGATTCTGAGCAAGTCATTTCCAGATTTGTATAGAACTGTTTACAGCTCAAGGTCAATCAATTACAGCTGGGAGAGCAATTCAACATATATATGCAATTTATAATGTTGGCTTACAAAAAATCATGGTACATAAGAGCTGATCAGGAGCCTTGTTTAAGATGGAAAGATTGGGTGAAATTATGTGGCGGAGACTTGAACGTTGATGGGACATTTGTGAAGAACAAATCCGGGGACAATATCAATTTATTTAGGGAGGACAATTTGTCATCTTCATCATTTTCGATTAGACTCTTTCAGCCTCCAAGAGCCACATTGTTGTTCGCCACCCTTCTCATTTTGGCATCGATCTCACATCATACCAAGGGAGCACCTCATAGGAAGGCTGGGCGATTGTTCTTAGTCCATTTTGGAGGTCAAAGGAGCTGGTAAAAATTTAATAAAAAATCTGTTGCTTCATAACAGAGGCGGCAGCCTAGGAGCTTCGATTTGGGCACTTATGACATGACATTGCTTGCTTCTTCATTGTGGCACTAGGACGACTTCATTTCCAGCCAGACACAGCTTGGAGGAGGGCTTATCTTCAAGTTTGAAGCCGAAATTATTGCTGGTTGTGAGAGGCGACTTCATCAGCAAAATCGTGGCATGCACTTACAGTCTTTGCTTCATCAAAGTGTTACCCGGGTTTCATCATTATACCTACATTTTTAATCTGTATAAGCATTGCCATAGTATGCATCATTTTAGTCAAAGAATATCATTAGTTGACATTCCTAGCTCAATAGCATTTTGGTGTTTCCATTCTTAAGGTGATCCTGGTTATGCTTGAGATTGTTTGTATGTAAATCCCGGACTCTACGAAATTAGACCATTGTATTACGAAGGTGTTTTCTTTGAGAGTAATAAGGAATAGCTATTATTATGATATCCATCCACATTATAATCAGCTTCAATATTTGCATGCCAAGTATTTGATAAAATGCCTCATGGCTATAGATGCATGTCATGTGCTCGGTTCTTCATTAGAAAGCATTTGAATTGCATAAGAGCATTTTGATTCATCTTAAAGTCTGCATAGTAGTAATAAAAGTTATTTTTAGCCATCAAAATCAATTGGTAATCAATCTTGCATCAAACAACAAACTGAAAACAACATATCAGCCACCCACACATTGCATATAAGTGTTTGAAGAAATTACAAAATAGCAATCGAGGGCAAGTTGTGGTTAGTTTTGAGCTAGGCTCATTACATCTTTCCCCTCTCCCCATAAGGATATTTGAGGAATTTTTAATTCCTCACATGTCCTCTCACCCACATAGGGACAAGCACCTCCTTTATGAGGAGATCTTGTCCAATCTCAAGGTACTTTGTACCCCCCTCCATGTCATGTACTATCCTTCCACCTCATGTCCACTTCACCTTTTAGGGCTATATCACATGCCACATGTCAAGATGTGAGGGCTTGTGAGTTCTCAACTCACCTTGGCCCTACATCTTGATCATTGGTGGTTCAATCTTGGCCATCCATTTCCCTAGAGATTTTCAAAATCTCTATAAATACTCCCTCTTTTCTCTTATTTGGGGAGAGATTATTTTGCTAGCCAAACTCTTGCAATTTTGTTTCTCAATCTACACTTAGCCATTTGCATCCATTTTGTCCAACTATCTTGCATCTCACACTTCATATCTTGCATCTACTTGCCATCAAGGAGCATACATCTCATCTACAATCGAAGGGCCAACCAAAGAACAACCCTACAAGGTAAAAGGTTTCATTTTTATGTTGTTAAGTTCATCATTTGCCCAATCTTGAAGTGTAGGGTATTTTTAGTTGTTATTTGCACTCTCTTTAGTTTGTTGCTCATCTTTTAACGATTATATCCCCCTATCACAATAGTGTTTGGAAATGCAGTTTGAGTGTACTAAGATTGTATATTTTGAAGGTGTAAATTAGCACAAATAATTTTTTGGATCTTAGGTGGTTTTTTTATTACTCTGGAATTTCTAGAAGCTTGTTGTGTGGTTTCCAAGTTGTGCTTGGATTTAAGGAAGTGTGTACTTCAATGTTTAATGGTGTTTGCATGGGTAACGACCGACCTAGTGTTTACACTATATTCAAAGATGTTTAAATATTGATGAAAGTGTAGCGTGGTGTGTGAAGAGTTATTTTGGGTTCCAATTAAGTTTTGTATTGGTCCACTTTCATTCCTATCCACCGTGGGAATGCTTAGTGCTGACCTATTTTGAATCTGTAAAATGTAAAGATGTTTGTAGCTGACTTGAAGATGGTTTTCAATTTGAGGATAGTATAAATGCAAGGTGAAAACTAATAAGAGATGAAAATTTTGTGAGTGGAATATAGTTTAATTTTGTAGTGTGAATTTGAGTAGAGAAATGTGAGCTTAAAAGTGTTAGATTACTAGATGTAGTGAGCACAAGGTGTTTACAATCATTTATACAAGGTTGTGAAAGTGTTGGAGCTATTGTGGTGTATTTTCTATTACATTGAGATCATGTTCTATGTGTAACATTCTATCTTATTTTATTATTTCTATTCTAGTAGTGAGCACGAACGTGAGCCTTAATGGAAGAGGGGTGATCCCACAATAGTGGTTTACAATTTTGGCCAAACTAGACATTGAAATAATTTTTTAAAACTAAATCTTTACTTTCAGGCACCTATAGTGGCTAAACCATGAGGAATTTGATGATGATGCAAACTAGAGTTTCATGAAATTTTGTCTGTAGATTATAAATATATTTTTTTCAATTTTTTTTGAATCATATTGCACTTCTTTTTCCATCTCCCTCAAAAACTAGTTTTTTTTTAGAAAACAACATTTTAGAAAAGTGACGCTCACCGTATAACCCATAAATTTTTTTCCATGAAGGATAAAACTCTAATTCTTTCAATTTTAGATTCATAACTCTGATATCTAGTGCTTCCACTTGGTTAGATAGTTTTTATTGAATATTTTTTTCTTTTAATCAAGTTTTGAAGTCAAACCAATTATAATTCCTAATGTGGTATAATCGTAACTTTTTTGTATGTCGAAATTCAAATTTTTTTCTTTGTTGGATCAAGGACTTCAATATCTGGTGCACTCCTTATCTTTTTTTTGAGAATCTGTTATTTTTCCACGTAATGCGGAACAAAGAGATTAATTTTTTAGGTGAAAAACCTACATTCACAAGAAATAAAAATAAATATAATATTAAAATAAAATTTATTTAAATTATATTTTGGGAAGCTTATAATAGGGATACATACTTAGAAAAATTTTTAAATGAACTCATTTGATCCCCCAAAATCTAAATCAAAAGTGATTTTTTATCAGCATTTTGATAGGTGTAAAGGAGACGCATTTATAGGTATGGTTTAAAACTAGCGAGGTTCTATCCAAGGGGGTTTGATCTAAGGTGATTTGATCAAACCATTTTCAATTGGAATCCTTAAAATAGAAATTTTTAAGGCTTAAACCATTATATTTTCTAAAATATGTGATTTCAGCAAAATCGAATCCTCTAGAAATTGTAAACTAGCTTTGTGGGATCACCCTATCCTATTCTAGCAATGAGCCTTTTTGTACCAATTTTGCAATTACCTATATTGTGAGTTAATCCTCACTATGGTTTTTAGCTCATTGAGGTTTCCACATAAATTTTGGTGTTTTCTTGTGTATGGTGTTATTGTTTTAGTTTTTGTTATCTGCAATTCAAGTTTAAACATTATAACAAATTAATAGTTTAATGAATGCATGTGGATTTGATTACTGTTGAGGGTTTTTGATGTTTTAATTGGATACAACTGATTCACCCCCCCTCTCAATTGTATTTTTCATTCAACAATTGGTATTAGAGCAAGGTTCCTTGGAGAAAAGCTTTACAACTTGAGGTAGATCAAGGATGGAAAACAAGAAGGAGATCCCTATGTTTGATGGTACAAACTATGCAATCTGGAAGGTGAAGATGGAAGGCTATCTAGTTTACCTTGGATTTGAAGCTGCACAAGTAGTGAAGATTGCATATCCCATACCTACAAATGGACTACACACAAGTGATGAAATCAAAGCCTATAAACAAATGGTAAAGTAAGGTTTGCTATTTTGACTTGTCTTGCAAATATCAAATTATTGAAAGTTATGGATCTAAAAATTGCTAAAGAAGTTTGGGATAAGCCAGAACATATTTATGAAGGAGATGATAAGGTTAAATAAGGTAAGATGCATAATTTGAAGAAATAATTGGTACTTTGTGAATGTCTGAAGATGAAAAAATTACAAGTTATATGCAAAGGGTTGATGAATTGGTAAGTGCAATGAGAGGTCTTGATGCACAAGTCAAAGAACCTAAAGTGGTTAAGAAAATTCTTAGAACTCTTCCTAATTCTTATAGTGAAAATTTTTCTTCTATTGAGGAATTTTCAAATTTTAATACTTACACTAGAGATTTGTTGTAGGGAACACTAACTACATTTGAAATGAGAAAAATTCATCTGAAAAATGGTGTAAAATTTGAGACTGCTTTCAAGACTAGAAAATTAGAAAAGGTTTAAGATTTAGATGGATATGATCTTGATGATGTGGAAGCTAAATTTTTAAGAAGGATGAAAATGAACACTGGTAAGTAAGAAGGATGATCTTTGATGATGTGGAAGCTGACTTTAGTGAGAAGTTGAACTCACTTCAAACTCACACTAAAGTAGACGTTCAAGAGGGGTCCAATTGTACCAATGTGATTGACAAAGAATGACAAAGATCAAAGGAGGTGGCCAAGCCCCCAAAATCTGAGATCATCAAACTAACATGGGTACAAAAGGACACACACTAGGTGTATGATATGCAACAAAAGAAGATACAGAAACATACAATGCCAAAGACAAAAGAAAAGAATAAGATAGGTGGATCTAGCTTCAACAAAAATGCACTCACTCTAGGGCCACATAACTTTAGGTTTTCCACGGGGTGATTATCCAAAATGGGTGAGACACATGACCGGTATATTTCCACAAAATGTGAGTGGCTAAGGGAAATCATGCCTTCATTCCACTCCCATACAACCATACCAAAGCTATGCCTCCTGATAATTTTGATAAGGTGCCACAAAATAATGAACTTCAAGCTTCATGAGGCAAGAAAAACTTCATATGCTT
The DNA here is from genome assembly GCA_007258455.2 of Sequoia sempervirens. NCBI lineage: Eukaryota > Viridiplantae > Streptophyta > Pinopsida > Cupressales > Cupressaceae > Sequoia > Sequoia sempervirens. The sequence goes on along the minus strand of VDFB02061938.1, from coordinate 6,812 downwards.
GGATCTCACGAACAAAAAAGATGGCTCCATAGGCATGCAAGGTGGTCATATAACCGATAGTGTAAGGTACATTTAAGAGGATTTTTCTTAGTTCATGAAAGGTCTCTTCTTAGGGAACATTGTGCCTAATGTCTCCAAGAGAGGAAAAGTAAAATAAATATCACACTCTTGGAGGAAATCAAACCCAATGAAACCACCAAGAAAGGACACAACACAAGAAGAAAGAAAATCACACCATGAAACATGAGTGTCAATGTATGCCCCCATTTTAAAGCATATGCTAACACCATTATTGTGAGAAATTGCTTTAAAGTAGAAGAAGACATGAGAGCTTACTCAGAAAGCCCTATGCCAAGTCATATGTTTCCAATAAGCTACATCATGAATAAGTATCTCACATGCGAGTCAACTTAAGACATGTCATCCACATCCCTAGCTTGCTCTTATATGTACATGAAAGGTGGTCAACAAGCCAAAAGAGAAAACGAAAAGTGACATACAAGGACAAGGCTAACTAACCCCTTGCCCCCACTTAGGGTAGGACAAGGATGAGCTAAATAACATGAAAATATGTATCAATTAGAGGAACTAGGTGCTTTAGCACAAGGAAGAGCACTATGATCCTTAAGATGTTGAATTTGATTAGTTAAATCTTTACATTCATTAGTAGGATGACCATGAACTCTATGATATGCACAAAATCAATTCTTGTAGTAAAATTTCTTTCATGTTCTTGGAGAGAGGGATATCAAATGATCTTGGAGGAGTCTCAACAAGATACCCTCTTGATGAATGGTAGAAGATGTTCCTTTATTTTGTGACAAATATATCTCTTGCTTAGTACCATATATCATACTTACACAAGGCTCTTTAGATTGTGAGATTTTGTACTCTCATTTATAGGAGGGTGTAGAATCTATCAAATTTGACTCATTAGCAATTTTTGTGATGACATTAATGTTAAGCAAGGACTTCTTTGTTTCTTTCAAAGGATAACAATCAAGACCACTGGTGTCTATCAGTTTAGGATGCACTACTATTAAAGTTGGCTTAGATGAATCATTTGTTAGAGTGTTGATATTGAGTGAAGACTTGCTTCATGGTTTTATTTCTATCAAAGGACAATAACCAACACCACAGGTTGTTTCTTGTGTGTTGGGCTCTATAGGGACACAAATACCTTTTTCTCGAGAACCACATCCTTTTCCACTATATACCAGGTTTTTCATAAGTTCATTGCCTCTTTTGTAAAGCTTTTCATTTCTTTAGAATTCAAAGGTTGTTAACAGTCAGCTTCATCAAAGTTTGTTTTGTAATTTTTTTCTTCTAAAGTGGTTGAGGTGGGTTCTTTAGAAGGGTCTTCTGAATTTTGTGTTGACATTACCATTTTTTCTTTTCCCTTTTCAGTGTCTTTGTTTATGATATTTTATTCTCCCATGAATGTTGATTTGAAGTCTAAGGAACCCCAATCATCTTCTAATAGCTTTTTGATTTTCTCAATATGTTTTTATTTGTCTATTTACATGGGTTTTGCTTGTGTTGTTGGTGTTAATGTTTTCAAAGTATTTTCCTTGGTTTTCTCAATGTTCAAACAAATGTTTGGGTTAGGGTTAGCTTCAAGTGTGTATACTTTGTTGTTGTAAATATACTTTATTTTATGATAAAGAGTAGAAGGCACTCCATTCATTGCGGGAATCCATGGTCTGCCTAAAAGGAGGTTATATGAAAGATCGTGAGCCATAACATGGATCGTTGTTTCTAATGTGGCCTTTCCAGTTGTAATAGGCAAAGTGATCACACCAAGTGGTCGTTTTCCTACATTGTCAAATCCCTTGATAGATAAAGATTCATGTTGAATTTTTTTATTTTTCCACACCAAACTTATCCAAAAGAGATACACTACACACATTAAGGGCGGAGCCATTGTAAAAAAGGGTTCTTTTTATCCTCAGCCGATTATGTATAGCTTTTATCATGAAAGCATAGTTTTTTTTTTACACTTCCAAAGGAGGGAGCTCACTTTAGTGGAAAATAATGTCACCATTTATTCCTTGAATCACGGCTGCTATGTCATTCAGATTTGCACTAGAGGGAACCATAACTTGTTGCAAAGATGTTTGAAGCATGATGTGATAATTAGGTGAATTTTGAATTAGGTCTCATAGGGATATCTTTGTAGGAGCATTCTTAAGTTGTTCAACAAGATCATACTCCTTCCCACTATGCAAAGTTAAACGAGGAGCACTAGGAAAAATTGGATTAGGCAAAGGGAGGGATGTTGAAATTGCTTATCTTGGTTGTGGATTGTTTCTAGTGTTATATGTATGAGCAATGGTATTATGACTCAGCTTGTGACACATTATTCTTAGGTGGGTAAAGGATAAATTTGGGTTTGTTTTAAGTTTGAGGTTTGTGCGAAGATGGGTAAAGAATTAGAGGAATCTTAGGATGTCCCATGAGGTATATAGGAGGTTCATTAATCAAGGGGGATCTTCATCTAACAAACACTTTCCCATTCATAACCTCAGTGGTCTTGGTTCAAGATATATTTCTAATAAAGGGCAATCTAGTGTCATGTTTTCACCATCATCTAAGGAAGGAAAAATGTTTTCATTTTCTTCCACCATGATATCCTCACTAGGAGGAGATTTTTTAGGAGAACTACAAACCCAATGTTCTTGAAATTCAAGGATTGGTTCTTCCAAAATGACTTCATTGCAAGTAGGGGAATGATCGATGGTTGGATTTTCTTGATTTTCAATGATGGAATTTCCTTGTTCAATAATTTTTTCTCTAGGCGAAGAGAGGAAACCAAGATTCTCGTGACTTTCATTGATTGTATCTTCTAACATCAAAGTATCATCTTCACAACTATGAGAGATAATAGGAGAAGAAAAAATGTGATTTTCATGATCATTTATGATTTCATTCCTTTGTTCCCTAATGTCTTCCAAAATAGGATAGGTAGGGGAATGATCATAAAGAGGGTTGTCATAGACCTTAAAGGTTTGATCATTCATCACCAACATATCCTCCTCACTTTCAATTTCATCCACCAAATCATTATCACGAGAGGGGAAAGTGTTGGGAGGTGAATGTAGACTAGTTGAAGTGTTATGTATGTAGGTTTCAATGGTCTCTTTTTGTGTTATGTTATCATAATAATTACCTATGGTTGTTTCTTGTTGTTCATCAATTTCTTTTCTAATAAGAGAGGTAGAAGGAGATAAACAACTAGGATTCTCAAAACTCTCACTGATTGGTTCTTCTAACACCAAAATATCTTATTTTCCAATAGGACAAATATTAGGAGAAGAATGAATATGATCCTTAGCAATGTCCAAGGTTGTATTATCTTTCACTAAAACACTTTCATTGGGAGGGGATATGAAATTTTTTTTAGCATTCCTAGAAAGGTGAGGTACTAACATTGTTTGAACAAAAAATGAAAAGCACTTCTAACCATCTTATGCAATGCTTTAAGAATGTAAACAATGCATATCCAAAGGAAAAAAGTACTTTTATCCAATGTATGCAAAACTTTAAGAATGCAAAGAATGTATATCTAAAAATGAAAAGCACTTTTATCAAACTTATGCAAAGTTTTATGAATGTAAACATTGTATATGTAAAACTGAAAAGTAATTTTATCCATATTATGCAAAATTTTAGAAATGTGAGCATTTTCAAATCTTATGATGCTTGTAATTGAAATGATTTCAAAAATGAGTACCCTAAATTGATGTTTTTGACCTAGATGCATAAAATAAATGTTCCTGAAACTTTCTAGATTTGTAGTATATGTTACCAATAAGTTTAGGAAGCACAAAAATGAGTTTTTAATGTTGTTAAAGGCAGTTTAAAATATGGAATGGGATAAATTTTCCCATAGGGGTGTATGAGTCCCAGTTAGGGTTTTTTTTTTTTTAAATTAGGAAATTTTGAGTGTTTTCTATGCTTTCTAGTTTGGATAATGTTTGAACTAAATTCAAATGTAGATTTCAAATGAATTTCAGTGATGCAAGATACAAAAATGCAACCTATATGCACTTCCACTAATGCAAAAATTTGAAACGCTAGAATGCCAATTAATTAATGCAAACTCCAATGCAATGTTAATTCAAGCAAGATCTAGAATGATGATGCACTCCAAATAAAAAATGATGTGTTTTAAATGCAGGTTCACCAAAATTTAAGATGGAAATGGGTATGTGCAGGATCATGATGGGCCAAAAAGTGGCGATATGATGGGTATTTGTAGGGTATGTGGCTGACAACATTTTTTTACCCAAAATTAATGAAACGAAAAGGGTTTTTAAAGGAGATTCTTAGTTTTCCACCAATATAAATTATTCTTTACTTTGAATTTAATAAATAATTATTATTGATTTTCTATTTGAAATTAACTAAAGTCCCCGATTGATGGTTGATTGAAAAATCTATAGCTTTCAAATGGTATCACATTTTATTTGAAACATGTCAGTCACATTCTATGCTTCAGATATTAGATTAATAATAATAATAATAATAATAATTTCATGAATTTTTGACCAAGTTAAGGTGGTTAGATCGCATCGACATTTTATATTTTTAAAAGTTGTAATAAAAATCATAATTAATTGTTTACTTGGAAAACAATTACAAAAAAATATGCATCACATCGACATGAGTCCTCCTTCTACTTATATCTAAAATCTTATAAAAAAAATATTATCATTTTATTTGGTTAGGGTGGTCAAAAAGACACCTACTTTATTTTTCCTAAAATTTAAGTAACTACATTGAAATTTCAAATTTTCACCAAATAGATTTTGTTTTTAAAACTGAACCTAGTAGTTTAGAAACTACATTCAATTTGCTACAAATTCTATTCTTACATATTTTTGAAATAATATAGATAACTTATTCAAATTTTTTACATCAAGTTGCCTAACTTTGATTTTTTGAATTTTTTGGCACTTAACGGCCTATTTTTTCCATGATGATCCTGCACATACCCAAAATTGTCTCCACTAGGGTTTAGGACCTAGGGCAGCTAACTTTCTATACTCTGCATTCAAGGATTCCCTAGAGATCTCAATCAAATGATGATAATGGGAGAAATATATCTACTAAGGGACTATCCTAGGGTATGATTAATGATTGAGGAGGGGTTCACCAGCAAGCTAGAGCCTAGAAAAGATAATGAAATGAAAGATCTAATGATTGAACTCAGTGATGCATAAAACCTCACTAAATGAACTATAAATGCAAATAAATCAAAACAACAAATTGGAAAAGTATAGAGGAGCACCTTGAAAGTTGAGAGATTGAATGGAGGCCTAAAATGTTGAATAACCTAAAATTTAAGCCTACTGGGACTCGTATGCCATTCTAGGAAAATTGGTCCTAGATCTAGGTTTCTACATAGGAATAGGTTTCTAGAAAAAGGGTATCTGAATCTACCAAAATCTTGGAAAACACTTGTAGTGGGACTCATTCATCACTTCTATTCAATGAGTCCCATTTTGTTGCAAATTGCCTCAGGAGAAGAATATTGAACTGAAAATTTGTAAGTTTTTGAAGATGGATCAAATAAGCACTTTCCCACTAATTTCATGCAAATTGGATGGATTTTTTCCCTAGATCTGAGTTTCCGTGAGTCTTGACAACTTTTCATGACAACTTTGACAACATTTGCAGCTTTATAATTTTGGTACTTTTGAAGGCTTCAAATCCACTTTTCTTCAATCTATAAACCTGCAATCACACATGTAAAGAGGAGAAAAACTTATTGATTGTTAGGGAATAGGGGTTTTCCTTAGTCAAACCCCTTTTAGGTAATTAAACCAAATGATGAAATATTAACATGAAACATGTAGCATATGACATGAAACATGAGCAATGATACCTTGAATGATATCTTATAATACAAATCAACAATCTAGCATGAAATGGTCATGAAGGATGTAGATCTAGATCTTGAGATAAGTGTAGAACAATGTTTGAACTTGGATCTTGAATGCAACACACAACACTAGCTCAATAACATGCTTGATGCTTGATAATATTGACATGATAATGGATCATTAATTGCTGCAAAAAATGATGAACCTGCCTTTGAATGCTCTTTAATGCTAGATTTTAAACACTTGAATGCACTTGTGAACTCAAATTTTCTATAAGGATGCTCATTCAACTTGTGAGGTGAAAAATGAGTGAAAGAAACTTGTATTTATACTTAATTATGTAAGAATTCCTGAAATTACAACACTACAAGCCAACATCAGATCTAGGAAGATAAAATCCAGCCAAGAATTTAAATTAATTTTTATTTTGGGCCATATGGGACTCATTTTCCCAAGGTGAGGAATGAGTCCCACTAGGCATAATTTATGGGACCATTTTTAAAAATTCTTAGAAACGTGTGAAACCAGTTTCAAGACCCAAAAACCTATGTGGGACTCATTTACCCAAGGTGGAAAATGAGTACTAGATCACTAAATCTACACCACACAAGCTAAAAACACCTGAATTATGATTGGATGTTGATTTGTGTCAAGATTATCCTTGAAAAGATGCATTAAATGAGTGTTGTGGATACAAAATAAGGCCAATTAAAGTATAAAGATTCCCAATTATTAATGAAAACCCTAGAAAAGTGTGAAAGTGTGTTACAACACTCCAAATAAGGTAGGATTAGCGTACATTTTGGTTAAAAAGAGGTTTATTAGGTTCAGTTAATTGATAAAACCTTAGAAAAGTGTGAAAGTATTTTACAACACTTCACAACATCTTAGCAAGGTACCATTTAAATTCATTATTTTACAAGG
>VDFB02061936.1:0-19496 GCA_007258455.2 Sequoia sempervirens | reverse complement strand
TTAGATTGATCATTGTTTTGTGAGAACAAGGGTTGTATGTTAGGATCCACAGTTGGCTTTGGTATTTGGCTAACCACCATTTTATCTCTTGATGGAATGAGGTTAGGATCCCTAAGAACATCTACATTGAAGTCTATGGGTAGTTTAGCACTGCTTTGTGCTAGTGTAAGGAAATACTGGTTTGTGTTTATCTTAAGCATTTTATCCATAAGTTTTTGCATTTAGGATTTTGGGAGTGTTATAAGAGTCTTTCCTTAGTAAGTTCCTCATCACTATCATATTATTCTATGATCATTTCCTTTGGATTTGGAAGTTGATTTTGACTATCAATCATGTTTTGGTGTCTAAGGAGTACTTCCTCATCAGTAGGTGGTTGATTTTGTGTAGCTTTGAACGTAGGTTCTCTTTGAGGAGTTGTAAGGTCATTTGGATTATAACCCCATGATTGAGGCTCCTAGTTAGTGGTATTTGTTTTAGGTGCACTAGTACCACTCTTGTTGGCTTCCATCTTTTTCCTGTGTTGAGATCTCATTGTTGTCATAAACAAGCTCAAGACCTAGGTAAATTTGGTGATCACTAACTATAAAATGGGATGGTGTTTTTTCTTGGATTTTTTGTTTTAAAATTAAGTATGGAGATAATGTTTGAAAACCTTTGGGTAATGATTTGTTGATGGTTTGCTATGGATTGAGTGTCTGATGGTAACGACTCTAAAGTATGAGTGATTTTGGTGGATGTTTTGAGATGATGCTAATTTTGGGACATAAAAGTGTACAAGACTTGGACCGATATTTTGCTCTATTTTTCTAGAGGATATGTTGATAATCTACTTGAACTAGCCTTGAGGTTGCAAGAAAATGTTAGTATCTTAGAAAATGGGAGCAAGAGGATAATCTAAGTTTTTGTGTTTGATTTGTGTCTTAAACTAGGCGATGCTTTGGTTTGCTAATGGATATGGAAAGATATTGAGATGACTTGGTGAAAATCTGATTTTTTTTGTTTCAAAGGATGAAAGATTAACTAGTTTGGGATAAATTTTGATTTGCACCAAAAAATAGGACAATAGTGACAATCTTCGAGATAGTAGCATTCAAAATTTAGGACAATAGTGGTCAAAATTTGAGCAATAGTGGTCTCTGTTTCAAGTTATGACTGGTAAATAGAGAATGCAATAGCAATTATTTTGACAAAAGTGGAAATTTCTAGGATAATAGCAGTTGGTTTCTGAGAACAACTGTGGCAAGTTTATCAAGAGTGGTCTCTATTTCAATTTTTCTGATTAGTGAACCAATGAGCACAATAGTGACTGATTTGACAAAAGTGACAATGTTTATGACAACACCAGTAAAATTTTAGGATGAAAATAGTAAAAAATTAGTACAATAGCTTGGCAAAGTTCAAGAAAAAAGTGGCAAGAATGTCAATAGCTACCATGTTTCCAAATTTTCTAGTTTTGTCTAACAACAATTTGTTAGAAAAGTTTACAATTTTGAGATGTTTGGTTGATCTGATTGTTTTGAGAATATTCTTTGAGATTTGGCAAGTGATAAAGCACATCAATCAAAGTGTATAAAACTAACCGTAATGTTTTGATGATAAGGGGCCAAAATCAACCCATGTGTTAAATTGGTAACAACATCGAAAACATATCAAGCATTTTATCCCTAAGGTCAAATTGGCCAATGACTACACTTTTAGGCCCACAAATTGGAAGCTCCTTCGAAGTAAGGTAGGGACACCCTTTCGAGATGTATACACTTATGTTACACCCCAATTGTGTAATTACTATTTACTATTACTATGTAGGGTAAATGTGAATGTACTATGAATTCTAAAGATGAATAAATCGTGTGTGCACTTTTTCATCAAATAAATTATGAATGAATATTATGTCATTTAATGATATGTGAAGAAATGCATATATGTGAAATGGATGGTTATTGAATTAATATTCTAACTTTTGAAATGTATTATGTGTAATGCATATTTTGTTGAATAACTGACTACCTTGGGCATATGTTCAATTCCTCTAGGTGGAGGGGAAGTATCACTCAGGAGAAGATCTTGGTTAGGTAACCAGTAATGTAACCTATCTGAGTTTACACACACTCATAGTAGTATGGTTGAGTCAAGTTATTATGTGGGAAGTTGGTAAGTCATCCTTAGTTTTTGTGTCTGCATTAGTAAGGGTCCTATAACTATTGAGTGCATTATTGTGTGATGTTTATCTATTGAGCTTATGAGTTATTTCCTTTATTACCATGCTTGTATTGATGAGTTGAACATATGTGGAATATGTATATATACACATATGCGTGTCAATGACAAACCATATGCATGAAGGAACATGTACATAAGGGTACATAGGTAGACGTACCAATGCACACCTATGGACGAGTTGCTTATGCACATGGAACTATCAGATGGACCTAACAACATGTATATGTATAGATATATCACACATAGGTGCTTATCGATACAATAGTAATTGTGTATGACTTAGTTGTGTAATCGAATGTGTATATACTATATACATGTATCCATATGTATATATGTATCAATATATGAGTATGATGGCAAACAAACATGCCCATACAAATGTATTGATATATGTATACATACATATACATGTACATAGAGGCATATATATACACACACACACAATCGATATATTTTTATTACTATGTGATTGTTATCTTGTTTGTATTCGTCAGTATATTGAATGTATACATACTTTATTGGCATATGATATATATAAATATATATAAACATATATACATATGAGTGTGTGTGTGTTGATATACATACGTACATACATACGTACATACATACATACATACATACATACATACATATATATATATATGCTTTGCAGTTGATTATCATTAGCAATGCTTAAAGGTCGATTTACTTACTAAATCATAGGCCAGTTATATACAACATATACAAGCATTTTATAAGGCCGAATATAACACGTCTTGGCAATACATAAAGGGTGAACTATGTACAATATAAAGTGCATCAAGTAAGTTGATTTAAAGAGTTTGACTTAGTCGATGCATTGAGATTAAATACATTTGACTTAGTAAACTGTATTTACTTGGGATGCATTATCATAAATTGATTATCAACAACAAAATAAATGTAAATGTTGATTAATAGGATAAGTTCCTACAATTCAATGAATTAGTCAAATCAGATTTAAGAGACATGGTGACTCATCATAGACTAAGTCGACTTATGCTGAGTGTTGCATTTTAGTTATTGATTGGTTCAAACAAGAGGAAGCCATGCCAACTGTAGAAGAATAGTTGCTTGCTTTGGCACCACCTTATGAATTCTAATTATTGTAGAAGTATCTTTTAAGAGCAATTTGAATTCCATCTTTTACCATGTGTTGCTTTCAAATGGTCTTCTACTATTGTGAATCTTTGAGGGAAATATGTAGCTTTATTTTGTTGAGTACACTCTCAACTTGCGTCCACCTTTTTGATAAGTTAAGTGAGTCGACTAAGGTAGAGTTTGTTGTCAATATTCATATTCATGCCCTTTTTGTAGGATGAGAAGTCTCTTTTTTTCTATATAAATAGAGGAGTTGAGCTCTCATTTGGGATGCATTGTGCTCTACATATTGGACAGTTTTTCTCTGCATTATATACACATTCTATTGCATTCTATTCCATAGTTCTAAATTGCCTTATGCTGCAAATTTATTCAGACTATTGTGAGTGAGCTTTGAGTGTTTGGAGTGAAGTATATTATCAACTTGAGGGAAGGCTTTATAAAGGCATTTATTGTGAAGTCAAGTACAACTAGTGATTAAAATTGGGAAGTTGTGCATCATTCAGTCAGTTGGATAAGCGAGTTATAGGCATGGGGATTATTCTTCCTTTAAATGTCTTAGTTTATGAAAGATTATTTCATGATTGCTTTATTTAGTCTATTGTGAATACTTGCATTTAGGGGAAAATAATATTGCTTTGAAAAGGAATTAGAAGTTTTTTATACTATTTTGTGAAGTGCTTGTAAATACTCCATAATAGGAGGATTTTGTTTGTCATAAGTATTAACATACTCTAGAAATGATTAAACATGGGTGGTGTAAGGGTTACTTGTAGCTAAGTTATTTGATTATAATAAATAGCTAATGAGTTACTCCTAGGATTGTGAGTCCATTGAAGGGAGGGAACTTTTACATTTTCTTTAAGAGTAGAATTACCCTAGAGTTTGTATAAAAGGTGATAGGTTAATTCTAGGGTAAGAGATTTGTTGGAAATAGGATGTCATTTAATTACAATCCTAAACATTATTTCATGTATCTCCTAAGTCATTGGAAAGTGTTCCCCAACACTAGGAATAGAAAGAGATTAATTTTGAATGAAATAATCATGTTAATTGACATTTGTAATTAATTCTAAATGATAGGAACATGTGAGGGCATCCAAAATGAGTTCTTAAATAATAGGAGCACAGGGGGTGCCCACATGGAAGGTGGAACCCACCTTGAGTTAAGTTAACTATTTGGAGAAAAAGGTAACACTTCAGTAATGCATGTAAAGATCCTAGAAGTTAGGGATTGATGTTTACATGCATGGAGTTTAGTTCAGTTCAGCTCATATCAATTCAGTTCAATTCATTTTAGTTCGCTTATGGTTCGGTTATCTTCAATTGCATGTAGTTAGTTTTGAGTTGCATGTTAGTTGACTTTAGTTGACTTTGAATTGCATGCTAATGACTTGAGTTGCATGACAGATAATAGGTGACTACTTTCAGTTAACAGGGGATGATCAATCATCCATGATATTTGCATGAATGGTGGAGAGATATGTTTCAGTTAATAGAGATTGACTTGGACCCACCTTGGGCACCCAAGTTGGCATCTTGGAGTTAACACTTTTGCATGATAAGATATTTTATAAGGCTGAGTTAAGTGGACCCATTCTTGGGCACCAACTTTGAGGAGAAGTTTACAAGATATCTTTAGAATCAACGTTGAGTTATACCCCTGACACCCAAATTATTAGCTAGACTTTTTTTGACATTGTTCTTCACATTAGAACTCTACTTGCAAAGAATAAGTGTGGGTTTTGTGAGATAAGAATTGTGCTTTGTAATTGTAAAATTTTTGGAGTTTACAAGGCCCATTATTGTCTATTTATTGCAAAAAGTTGAAGAGATTTTATCATATTTTATTGCAAATTGTGAAGAAGAATTGTTGAAGGAAAAAGAAGCATCTCAAGCAAGGATTGGAATTATTGTGATCTTATTCCGAGATTAAATAATACATTGATTCTTGGTGGTGGAGTTTTTGCCCGAAAGGGTTTCTCCATGGTATATGTTGTGTCACTTCTATCTTCTGGTCTTATTCTTCTACAATCTTTTGTCTACTTCTACAAATGGTAAAAATGAATCTAAGCAGATAATCATCCACAAAGAATTTTTGGTAACAAAGAATACTTCTTAATAGATCAACAATCTCATAGTTTTACAAAGTATTGCTTTCATACTACTCTTCACTTTCAACAAGATTATCCATGGAGGGATTAGTGTATACACCTGCATCATTCACATTCCCGCCATAATTAAATAAAACCTATTTAATTACACAACAAGCTCAACCACATATAAATAAGGTTCCTACTTTATTTATTGTTCTACCTTTCCTTTTAATTTCTTCTAATTCACATTCTTCTAAATAATTAAATAAACAAAATACCCTAAACGTGTTTATTTAATTAATCTTCCCTAATCCTACTTAAGAATTAGAGCACATTTCTACAACTTTTTTTGAGCCACCTCATAAAGGTCACATGAAAATAAATAAACCTAATTATTAATTAGCATTATCCTCACACACTTCCACCAATGAGAAAAAGCACATGGATTTATTCCCCCACACTTCCAACAAATTTGGAGCACATGGGTCTTTGTTTCAGACACTTGGGAATCCCATACATTTGGCATGTTTCCAATTGGTCAAAGGATTCTCTCCACACACATGGCATGTTGTCCTTGGTCAAGGGGACAACATCCTAATTCCTTTCATCTCCACTGTCTATTATTTCTCCTTCAAATCTAGATTGTTGATAGGTGCCACCTCACAAAATGCTTTAGAAACCCTATAAATACACCCTTTTGCCTTAGCATTTATCATCCACCTTTTGAGTAATGTTATAATGCTATTTTGAGAAACAAATTGGAATAGTGTTATAATGCCATTTTTCATCCACACTTTGAGTATTGTTACCATGTAGGTTTTTTGTAGGAGCTTGGAGCTTTCATGGAGTCTTATACTTAGTTTTCATATCATGGGTTACTTTGCATTCTCATCTTAGATTAATAATGTTTTATAGTTACATTTTTATCATCCTCATATTGCATCATAGTTACATTTTGTAGGTTAGTTTGTTTTATGTTTGCATTTGAGCATATAAAATCATGGATAGTTCACTATAGTTTCATATATAATCTCACCTACTCCACTTGTTTGTCTATCATCAACGTCATCCTTCATTTATCTTTGCATCCATTATCCTTTCCATCATTTACCATTTAGAAGATACCACTCAATCATTCCAACGACATTTGGTACTGCTAGAAATCATCTTAGTTTATTACATCAAATTCACATTTTCTAGGTGAATATTTTAATGTAAACCTTTGTTCCATAGAAATTTGAGGGCCAAACAGTTTAATAAATCCCTAGAAATAGAGGACAATGATACGTATTTGAAAGGTTTGATTGTATTACGAATAGATTAGTTTTACTTGCTTCAAACTTTCAATATAAACCGTCTCATTAAGGTTTGTGTTGACATTAGAATAACTCTCCACACATTTGACACACACACAAAATGGTGCCCACCATGGGGCATTTGCCTCACTTATTGCTAACCTTTTTTATGGTTTCATGATTGTAGGTTCAAGGTTTATGACTTGGGAACGTTTTGCATAGGTTTGGAGGTAATTCTTAGCTGTTTCGAGGCATTGGCTGTATTTTTATGCTTCAGCAGTGCAAAGACCATTTTCAGCTATTTTGAGACCATTCTGGCTTGTTTTGAGAGTTTTGGCACCTCTTGTACCTATTTTGGTGCCTCTTGCAAGCAGTTCAAAGACCATTTTCACCTATTTCGAGACCATTCTGGGCCACTTTAGAGTTTTTGCGCCTCTTGCACCTATTTTGGCACCTCTTGTTTGAGTTTTGGCGCCTCTTACAAGTTGTTCTGAGACTATTTTCACTTATTCTGGGACCATTTTGGGCCACTTTTAGAGTTTTGCACCTCTTGCACTTGCTTTTTGCCTCTTGCATCTTGTTCTAGGACCCTTTTCACTGCTGAGACCATTCTCGCACTATTTTAGAGTTTTGTGCCTCTTGTCTCATTTCTTGTTTCCCTTCTAGTTTTTTCACCAAAATCGAACTCACATTCTATGTTGTGCATTTGCAAGTTTTCCCAGATTCGCTGTCAAAGACTCACAACATAAACTACTAACATATTGCAGGGGCTGGAAATTATTTACTTGTTTCCTTTGGTTAAGATAGGAACATAGCTTAAGTAAAGGGATAATGAACATCATGTTTCCTTTTGGTTAAGTTAGGAACATAGCTTAATTAAAGGCAAATGAACACCATGTCTTTTGTATGTGATGAATGGTAGGCATATGCTCTCCCCTTAACTGGGTGATCCAAAAAGCTAGACCCATTCTTGTTTATGTGCGAGTGTAAGTGGAGTATATGGCATGAGTTCTCTCTTTATTCATGTGAAATAAAGATTGATTGAACTATGGGTATACTTGTTTGCTTTTGTTTATCCTAGAGTCTGCCTTGTGGGAAAGTAAATCTAAGGGGAACAACTCCAACCGTAACACGCCAAAGCCGTTTAATTTCCAATCAGATAGAAATTTTGATACTTGAGGAAAGTTCAGTATCACGCAGGATAATCACCTCGATGAGATGGATCTAAAGGGACTCTCAAAGATGTATTATCCCCCACAAATGGAATGCACACATTAAAAACCCCTTTTGTTGTAGATTTTCCAAATCCTTATCTATTCTTTTTGAAAATAGTCAAAGACAAGCAAGGCATCCAAGATTCTCACAGCTTTAGTAGAGTGACCGGCCATGGGAGCCTCATGGGGACCTGCTTCTCGGCTTGGTCCGGGAGAAGAGAGTGCACTGGCAGGTGGGGAGCCCGTGGCAGCTAAAGCTTCTGAATTCACCTGCTAAAGATAGTGTGGTTGGGGTAAAATCCGCATGGAATCTAAAAGAATACAGTCTTACACAGCCTTAGGAGCGTATATTCTGCTTGACGTGTCTTCAAAATGAAGCTCAAACAAACAACCACTAGAAACATTACATTTTGAAAGAAGAAACCTTGATTCAGAACTACATTCATTGAGGTAGACAAGTCGGTAACTTAGGTCCATCCATCTTCATAAAATCAATCCTTCCAGCAGTGTTCAACCTTTCCTTAGGAAAAATAGAGTCATAATATGTGGTTTACATGATGATTTCACGAAAGGTCAAGATTAGAAAACCAAAGTCAAACCTCTTAGTCCAAAACAACATAAAAAATGTTTGTCTATGCTCTACGACTTTAGAGAAAGGTTAACCTTTAATTTTTACAAGAGAGCTTGCAAAGACAATCTAGAGTTATACATGATGTACTATTTTCAAAATCCAAGACTTTTCCAACATTTTGAGTACCTTAATTACACCTCTTGAGTCAAAAATTTGAGTCCAAGATCATTCCTTAGATACCTTAGAAGTCTAAACATTACTGAAAACAAATCTATACAAGTGGAGCTTTTCAAACTAAACCTAGATCTAAACATTTCAAGGTGCCTAAATCATCAATATCCATCACATCTTTGTTTGTACAACCTAGTTTCATCTTTGAGATTTGTCATCCTTTAATCACAAAACTATGTCATGCAATCAAATCAAACTTAGTCTAATCAATAGAATTTGTCATTCTATTTGACTTAGTTGTAATCCTTGGCACTATTTCAAACTTAGATCAAAACTTAGTCTAAATCATAACACTTGTATGCTCGTCCAAACAAGATCACAAAAGAGAAGACTCAAGGACAAGGAACTTGGAACACCCAACTTTGAAATGTAAAACATAGGAAGTACAAGTAGTGAAGCATTCGACATCGAAACTCCCAACATTGAACCTCAAAATAGTGAGATCCCTAGCAACATGGCTGATGTAGAAGAAATCCCTATTCTTGGACTCAACAACACTCAAGGGGAAGAAATAAACGATGAGGATATCCGACAAGCGAAACAAGACCCCAACTTCCATAAGTTTTTGGAAAAGATTTTTGAAAGAGATGGGGAAAAATACCTATTAATGTTAGCCAATCAAGGAGTTAAACTTCCCCCTGATTTTGAGATCAACATCTTAAAATCACCTCTCCAAAAGCCTAAAAAGGAAATAGAACAAATGGTTACTTTAACTCACCAAATGAAGAACCTTCAACAACAAGTTCTATATATGCAAAGGGGAACTTCAAAATGATACTTGATCGAGGACATTTGTCCTTAGCCCTTTAATCCATCCATCATCATGATTCCTTTCCCTAAATGTAGTGAATTTCCAAAGCATGATAAATACAATGGTACAACTGATCCATTAGATCACGTAAGGGAATTTTCGAACTATGAGTCTAGAATTTGCGCATGAGGAAACTTATTTGATGAGACTGTTCCCATGAAGTCTAGGAGAGACATGCCTTGAATGGTTTTCAAAGATTACACCCCCCATCACCACATTTGAAGAGTTGGTCAATAGATTTCTCACTCAATACTCTTACAATATCCAACATGATATCACCATGAAATACCTTTGCAACTTGAAACAAAAAAAGGGTGAGTCCTTCCTCATTTTCTTACAAAAATGGAGGAGATTGTTTGCAAGGTATTCTCGTCCCATGCCCGAAAAGGAAAAGATAAAAATTTTCATTGATAACCTAAACGATGAGATGAGTTATAGATTGGAATTACAATGTCCCCCTACCTTCAAAAAATTGATTGAAAACATAATTAAAATCGAGGAAGCCTTAGTCAAAAGAGGGGTCATTAAAATATACAATGAAAACAACTCATCCACTTCCTCTAACAACTACAACAGTGGGGACAAACCTAAATTTTGGAAAAGAAACAAGAACATGGGTAACAATGAGGTCATAGCTGAAAATCAAAATACCAAACCCGTATTCAACCTAACAACAATTGTCACCAAGACTAATTAGACCAAAAATCCTCCCAAACCTCCAAATGTTAGCCAAAACAACAATCAGACTAATCCGGGGACTAAAGAAACACCATTTCCAAAACCTTCCAATCAATTAAAATTCACACCATTAGGACAATCCTTAGATTCTTCCTTAAAGGAACTTATCGAGGCTAAGCTTATCACAGTGCTAGAAGCACGAAATTGGGATCTGCAAGTCAAGCCCTTTTGGTGGAACGATTCCCATTATTGTGATTATCATCAAAACTAGGGTCACATGATGAAATATTGTTGGCAATTAAAACATGCAATCCAAGATCTCATTGATAACAAAAAGGTACACATTGAAGGACCTTAAACAAACAGTGATCAGGGAGTGTTCAAGAACCCTCTACCCAATTATGAAAAGGGAGATTCCTCTACATTGAATACCAAAGGCAAGAATATAAACTATGTTTATGATTCTACCATTCATTGTATTGAGATGGTTGAGAATTCCATCCAAGACATTGAAATAGGAAGCCAAGGGAAGGATGCCACTACTGAAATCCAGCACAATGATGACACCATCTCACATCAAATCAATGGCCTTGTACCTAGAAATATGAGCACTAACGTTGACACGAATGATAATTGAATTAACGTCATCAAAATCACAAATGGTCAAGACAATACACCTAGCAATGTGATTACAAGAGGACAAGCCAAGGTAACATTAAAAGGAGCTACCCCTTCCACGTCCAAAATGACTATTTTTCCTGTAACTCAATATAACATCGTTGACCAGTTACAGAAGATACCCACTCAAATATCCATATTAGAACTTCTCAAGATTTCACCGGCACACAAGGAAATCCTGGAACAAGCTTTAGTTGCCACCACAGTACCAAACAATCTGGAAGTCTGTACATTTCAAGCTATGGTGGGACATTTGATTGCACCTCATTTCTTATCATTCTCTGAACATGATGATGCATCCACCACCCATCCACATAATGTTGCTCTTCACATTGAAGTCTTAATCCATAAACATCACATTAAATGTGTCCTTATAGATGGAGGAGCAAAGCCTAACATTCAGACTCTCAAGCTTGTTCATGAATCAGATATTCTAAAATGCTGATCCTAGAAGCCAGGAAAATCACCATGTGCTAGATGCTGCTTACGATGAAGAAATATCTTCCTAGGGATTGATCATCTTACCCATTCAAGTGGGACCAATCATCAAAGACATAGTGTGTCATGTGTTAGACAAGGAATTGACATAAAACATACTCTTGGGATGACCATGAATTCATGAAATGCAAATGGTACAATCAACTTATCATCAGTGCCTGAAGTTTCCTTTCAATGGACAAGAGGCTCATTTGATGCGTATGTGGTGGAGGAACATTCAACCAAACTTTGAAAACCAAACACCAACTCAAAATCAAATAACTAGCACAACTTCCATAGGGTCAGCTCTATGGCTTCCCAATTCACAATTGAGCAACTGAAAGACCAATTCCTCAAAGAAAATTGTAAGAACACCCATTGATCATCCATATAGCATCCATATTCCATCAAAAAGATAGTTCCAAGCTTACAAGTAAGATTCATTTGTCTAAACATAGAGAAACATTAAGACACTGTGTCCAAGGGCTAGTAGAATTAGCCCACATTTACAAACAAAGTATCTTTTAAACTACCTTTCACCTTACCAACTCTTGGAAGTCACAAATTGTGGCACAAAACAAAAGATTCACTGATCAAAACCTCCATACAGCCCTTCTATACTGCTGCTCCAACAAACCCTCCTTTTCCTTCCTAAAAACTAGGGCTTATTGAAAGTCCTATACCCAGATCACTTGCAGACCTAAAACCACTTGAATCCTTCATATTTCCACCTGCACATGCTCAACACATCTTAATATTTGACTACCCTCACGTTTTGCACATACTTCCTTTGTAAACCACCTTATTTTCCACTCTTTTCACCCCTTTACCATAGGGTTTCTAACTTCCTCACACAACTAGTCACTTACAGCTGCTCAGAACTTCTAGATAACATTAAATACACCTACCAAGGCTATCTTCTAGGGTTTCTACCTAGATTTCATTCCCTATAGACTTTTCACTTACTCTAGCCTTGGCTCCAAGGCCTAAAACTCAGTTTTACAGTAGGGCAGTGTTGTTAATCTACTTTAAATACTCTTCCACCACAAGGAGGGTCATACTTATACTTACCCTACTTTACATAGGCCCATTCCTCTGAGTTACAGCCTGCACAGAAGGAGGAATGGCCCTTCAACACACATTGAACTTCAAAACCCTACTACCCCTATTTCAGACCAGTCAGCAGCAAATTCACTTCAATTGGCTTAATTCACAATAAGAACTCTCAAGAAACAATAGAAAATAGTGTCAACTCTATCCTCTAATGGATTTAAGTCATTTCAAAGTTTAACCCTGCTGTACAGAACCATACACAGGCCAAGAAATGAAAGAAAACTCAGAAAATAACTGGAAAATAGAACTTTATATTAATTTTCTCTTTTCAAATGCTACAATTAACCCTTCTCAAGCCTTCAAGAGGCCATTTAAACATTTTTCAATCCAAACTACCCATGAAATGCCTATAACTAACCACAAAACTACCTTAACCCTTAATTGCTTAATTTTGCATTGTTTGACAATTTGTTAACAATAAACACAATATTATGCAACCTTTTGCACTTTTGGAACAACTAACCTTAGAAACCCCCCAATTACATGAATAATAGTCTCAAAGACCTTATTTAACATTAATTTACTCAAATACCCCTAAATTCCTAATGCCTTCCTTCAAAGGATAAATTGTTGAAACTGTGTGTACTGGGTGCTCCTGCACCATACACCCTGGCTTGAAAATTCTTCCAAGTCTCTTGGAAGCCTTCACCTGCAACAAAGTTGGATCTCCATCCTCTGATACTCCTTGTAGATGCTTCATCTTGACCTTTGGCTTTGTCTCATCCATGTGTAGCATTCCCTTGCTTGCATTGATTCCTTGGTTTTGCACTATCAATCTCAGACCTGCACTTACATACCTTAACCAGTTGCTCCCAACATTCTCAACATGTTCACACAACACCACACTATGTGCTTCACCTTTCATTTTTACTCTTGGCTTAACCTCCATCATCAAAATCATCAAAACAAAGAAATAGCAAACAATCCTCTTCATTCTCTGCCTCTCCATTTTCCTCCTCACAACTCTTCCCAGCTTTCCCATGCTCAAAATAACCTGCACAGTAGCATACACAACCCCTATCCAATCCATATTCTCTGTTTTCTCTCCATCCCAATTGGAGACTTTCCAAATTGTTTTCCTCTAGCCTTCACTAGGCCATTCACCATCAACTCTTCCTTTCTTGGAAATGCACTTATCCATTTTACTTGATCTTCTTCATCATTCAAAGTGACTGCACCTTTCTCATTAACTTCACACTCTCCTACAAACTCACTCACTGCCCCTTCTTTTACCTTATCTTCTTCTTCTTCCAATAAGTCTTCATGAGCATCCTCAAAGACATCTTCCTCTTCCTTCATCTTCTCTGCACCTTTAAGTTCCTTGACTTTTAGGCTTTGCATCAGTACCATTATCTTATTGACCTCTGTATCCTCTGTCACACAGTCCACTGTATTCACAATCTTTGTCTTCTTATCACTTACATCTGCTATTAAGGGACACTCAACTGCCCCAATCATGATCTTGTTATAATCTTCAAGCCTTTCATGGCTTTCTCCATCCTTCCCACCTATCTTGTTTGTATCTCTTCTTTCTCCTTTAACATTCTCATCCTTCAAAACTTCCCTGTCATCAGATCTTCTACCCTACTTCAACTCATCTTCTTTGTTATCAGACTTTTGTGGCTTCTCACTACCCTGTCCATTCAGTAGACAATGCTTCTCACCTTTATAGACCTCACTAGGCCTTCCTTGGCTATCCATTGATAACTCTCCTACATTCTTATTCTCTTCACTTTGAGGGATCTCTACCCCAAGTGCCTCCTACTCACAATACTCTGTCTCAGCTTCTTGTACCACTGTACTTTTCATAGGTGTCTGCCCTAGAACACCATTAACCTTCAATGAACAAACTTCTTTATGTCATTTATCTTCAACACAACCTTCAAGCTTACCTTGCTCTTTTAAGGTCATTTCATGTTTGACCTTCACTTCCCTTGTTTCTCTTGTGTCTGCAATCTGCACTGTCCTTCCCAATGCTTCTTCATGGTGGTTTTCTTTCTCCATTGCAACTACGCTATGCCCTATTGTCTCTTCCAGGTTCCCTTGTTCCTTTTGCTCCAACATCTCTCTTTTTCCACACATCCCTATCCTTCTTTGTGTCCCTTCTTCCTGCAAACAACTCAAAATATACCTTTTCCCATCCTTTTCAATTTCATACACATTAAGCCTCCCATCATGCATAGCAAATCTATCATATTGCCAAACCCTTCCTAGTATCATATGACAATCCCTTATAGGCATAATATCACATAATAGAACATATTTATAAGGACCAATTTCAAAATCTATGAATGCTTGCTCTCTAACCACAACATGTTGACTATCATTTACCCAATATGCCTTGTAAGGTGATTCATGTTTTAGCCTTGTCAAATGCAATTTTTCAACCATTTCTTCTGAAACAACATTACCCAACGAACCTAAATCAATCATTACTTTATAGATCTTACCTCTGCATTTGCATCTAGTCTGGAAGGTAGCATGCCTCATTTGTCCTTCTTTCTCATCCAACCTTTTGAAGTCCATAATGTCTTGTATCTTCCAATGCTTCTCCTGCAATCTTCAAGAGATCTACTTCCTTGCTCTGATACCACTTTGATGCAGAGCAGGGTGGAGGAACATTCAACCAAGCTTTGAAAACCAAACACCAACTAAAATCAAATAACTAGCACAACTTCCATAGGGTCAGCTCTATGGCTTCCCAATTCACAACTGAGCAACTGAAGGACCAACTCCTCAAAGAAAACTGTAAGAACACCCACTGATCATCCATATAGCATCCATATTCCATCAAAAAGATAGTTCCAATCTTACAAGTAAGATTCATTTGTCAAAACATAGAAAAACATTAAGACATCGTGTCTAAGCGCTAGTAGAATTATCCCACATTTACAAACAAAGTGTCTTTTAAACTAACTTTCACCTTACCAACTCTTGGATAGTCACAAATTGTGGCACAAAACAAAAGATTCACTGATCAAAACCTCCATACTGCCCTTCTATGCTGCTGCTCCAACAAACCCTCCTTTTCCTTCCTAAAAACTAGGGCTTATTGAAAGTCCTATACCCAGATCACTTGCAGACCTAAAACCACTTGAATCCTTCATATTTCCACCTACACATGCTCAACACATCTTAATATTTGACTACCCTCATGTTTTGCACACACTTCCTTTGTAAGCCACCTTATTTTCCACTCTTTTCACCCCTTTACCATAGGGTTTCTAACTTCCTCACACAACCACCACTCTCATGTACCGCCGAACTTCTAGATAACATTAAATACACACTCGCCATATTATCTTCTAGGTTTTACCCAGATTTATTCCCTATAGACTTTTTCTTTGACTTTACTCTAGCCGCCTTTGACTCCAAGGCCTAAAACTCGCATAACGTGGCAAGCAGAAAGAAAGACCCACTTTAAATACTCTTTCCACCACAAGGGTGGCTCATACTTATATTTCTTACCCTACTTACATAGCTCATTCTCCGAAGTTACTCTTACGTATGAGGAATGCCTTCAACACACATTGAACTTCAAAACCCTATCGCCTCAAGCTTTACTAGTCGCTGAGCAATTCAATTTCCAATTGGCTTAATTTTCACACACAACTCTCAAGAAACAATAGAAAATAGTGTCGCCTATCCTTTGATGATTTAAGGCATTTCAAAGTTTAACTTTGTCGCATAAAACTCCATTACCGTGCTAAGAAATGTTGTTCCTAAAATAACCGGAAAATAGAACTTTATATTAATTTTCAAATGCTACAACCAACCTCTTCAACCTTCAAGAGGCCATTTAAACATTTTTCAATCCAACTACCCATGAAACCTCTATAATCACTCACAAAACTACCTTAACCCTTCTTCATTGCTTAATTTTGCATTACTTGACAATTTGTTAATGTAATAAATGCCAATATTATGCAACCTTGCACTTTTTTGGAACAACTAACCTAGAAACCCCCCAATTACATGAATAATAGCCCCAAAGACCTTATTTAACATTAATTTACTCAAATACCCCTAAATTCCTAATGCCTTCCCTTCAAAGGATAAATTGTTGAACTGTACTGGTGCTCCCGCACTATTGTCACATTCTAACAATCCCCAATATTGCAATGCACTTAGAACAAGTCAAGATACCTTTGTACCACATAATAGAGAAGTCATCAACTCTAATCCATCAAACAAAGAAATTCCAGGGGGTTCTTCATCAAGATAGTATGAGGAAAAGGCTCAATCAAAAGACAAAGGGGTCGTTGAGTCTATTTCATGCAACAATGGAAGTCAACTTGATGCCTTATCGATATAGTTGGAAAAAATCCAAAAAAAAGACAAGGGCATGGGGGAATACTCATTTGAGCAAACTTCATTCTTATCAACTTTCACCTTTTCCTAAGTCACATGGACAACCATCCACCTCAAGACAACAATATTTACAACCCATCACACTCTTTGATGGGAAGTTTATAAAAGCAAGCACTCAAGCGAAGGAATCAGAAGATAGGGATGTCCTAAATTGGTTATACAAAGATGAAGAACCTTCACAAGTATCAGAGTCCAATATATGCACAGATAAGTATGGAAAAGGTTAGACTATCCTACAAAAAAATGGGATATGAGGGAAATGGTCCTTTGGGTAAAATAAAAGAAGGCATCAGTGAACCAATACATCTCATCACAATGAATCCCAAAGACAAAATAGGACTAGGATACAGGGAAGACTCAAAATAGGAAGCTACTCAAAGAGTTGTCGAAAGAATCTTACAACTACAGGCTAGTGAGGATCATGAAACATATTCCAATGAATATGAATGGGACTCCCTCTCTGAGGAATCTTTCCATGACAAAGAGATCGATGTAATCCAAAAGTATACACCAATATGTATGAAAGGACAAAGTTCTGGTTCTAGACCACTTGAATATGGATCCCAATATATCGTTGACTCAAGTAAAGATGATCATTCTTCAAGCGAGATAGACATGTTAGAAGAGAGTAACATATTAGACCTAATTCAAAAATTTGACAACACGGCTATCCTAATGCTTACACCTTATGACCTTGGCCAATCTAACGATTCCTTGTCCTTAATGCATCCTAAACTAATTGATTGGGATCAAAACGAGCCACTTGACATACCCACATTTTCAAACGATGATTCCCTCGTGAACTTCCTATGTTCTGATAATCTTGACACATGCTCTACCATTGAATCTTAGAACGAAGCTCCTAATGAAGCAAGTGTCAAACCTTTTAGCTACAAAATGAAAAAAAGAAAGAAATGGGTCTAATAGTGAAAACCATTTGATGACACTATTAAATCAGGAAAAATTAAAAACAAAGAGCATATCTCAAGGTGAAAACCTCTCTGAGGCACCAAGAGATGGAAGGTTTGAGACTTTCCAAAACAATATCAAGAGAGATCTTTAGTGCTAATAGAAACTACACAATCCATCAATGTTGGTACAACTAAGATAGTGAAGACCCTGCATTTAGCGGAATCCATGACAGAAGAGGAGAAATCTTGTTTCACCAAATTCTTTGAGGAGAGGAAAATCAACTTTGCTAGGTCATATGCTGACATGCCAGGCATAGATCCAGAACTCACTATGCATCATTTATCATTATCACCTGGCACAAAACCAGTAAAGCAAAAACTGAGAAAGATGCATCCCCATATCGCCCTTCTAGTGAAAGCTGAGTTGAAAAAACTATTAGATGCAGGATTCATAAGATCTATTGACTATGCCGAATGGATATCAAACATTGTTTTAGTATCAAAACTAGATAAGTGCATCAAGATATGCATGAACTTTAGAGATCTTAACAAAACCTATCCAAAAGATGATTTTCCTCTACCAAAAATTGATCTAATAGTAGAATTGACCGCTAGGCACGAAATGTTATCACTTATGGATGGCTTTTCAGGATACAACCAAATAAAGATAGCACCTGAAGATCAAGATAAAATGGCCTTCACATGTCCTTGGGGCACTTTTTGCTGGAATGTGATGCCTTTTGGGTTCAAAAATGTTGCAGCTACATATCAGAGAGCTATGACTACCATCTTCCATGACATGATGCATACTTTTATGGAATACTATGTAGATGATCTATTGGAAAAATCCTACACTAGAGAAGGACACTTAGAGATTCTAGACAAAATCTTCACAAGATTGGAGAAATTCAAGGTGAGGTTAAATCCCAAGAAATGTGTGTTCGGTGTAACATCAGCTAAACTTTTGGGATACATTGTCTCAGCTAAAGGAATTCAGGTGGATCCTACAAAGGTCAAAGCCATCATGGAAATGCCTCCTAAAAACATTAGCCAACTCAGATCATTACAAGGAAGGTTTCAGTCCATCAAAAGATTCATTGCTCAACTAGTTGATAAAACTCATCCTTTCAACCACTTATTACACAAGAATGTCTCTTTCAAGTGGGATGACAAATGTGAAGAGGCCTTCAGTCAACTAAAGAAGTACCTAATGACACCGCACATATTGATACCACTAGTCAAGGGAAAACCATTATTACTAAACATTGCAACAACCGAGATATCTTTGGGAGCCTTATTAGCACAAGAAGATTCTATAGGAAAAGAAAGAGCCATCTACTATATCAGTAGGACCTTAAATGGTTATGAGATCAATTACACCTTTATTGAGAAATCCAACTTAGTGGTTGTATTTGCTACACAACAATTAAGGCACTACATGATGACTCATTGCCAAAATTGACCCATTAAAGTACTTACTCAACAAAGCTACTTTAACAAGGAGGTTAGCTAAGTGGGTCATGATATTGAGTGAGTTTGACATCCAGTATGTGGACAGGAAAGCAATTAAAGGTTGAGCCATAGCAGATCAACTAGCTGAAGCACCATTGTTAGATAGCAATCCAATGAACATTGAATTCCTTGATAATGATATCCTAACCATATCTACACAACAGTGGCTGCTATACTTTGATGGCTCTTATACACA